>JACCGJ010018795.1:0-95025 GCA_013407085.1 Atriophallophorus winterbourni | reverse complement strand
ATTCGGAGTCACGATCACCGAGATACTAAGCATTTTTTAAAAAAAACTAGAAGGGAATGTTCTTTGGGAAATTTTTCAACGGTATATTCTGATCATCATTCATGGAGCGCAAGCCCGGAGCCAGACAACATAACATTTGTTACCTAACGACAAACAAATCTGATAAAGAGGCTGGGTTCCGGTGTATCGCTTATTTTCGTCCGCCAAATTTGACAGCCGCATTGATTAATTACAATTTCTTAATTTGAGACAAGCCTGAGGTTGAATTGTATTTCGCCCGCACATGCGTGTTTAATTTATAAGAGTTGGATCAAATCACAATTCGATCGATTATACTGAAAGACAGCATTAAATTAAAAATTTCAAAAGATCTTTTCTATGGTGAGTTAAAATCAAGAAGTCGACATTTGCGGTACAAAAACACTTGCGAAAGACATATGAAATCTTTGGGCATTGACCATGTGATTTAGGAAGAACTTGCACTTGACCGCTCAAGTTTGGTAATCGCAGCTCACACCGTTAGCGTGTAAGTGACATTGTTCCACTGAGTACAGTCTATCACTGTGAGCGCTCCGAAAATGCGACTGGAAGAATTTTGAGGATAGAAACTAATGATTGCATTCTCAGGAAACAGCAAGTCGTGGATTAGAACATCTCGTGCCTCGGTTTGTGCTCACAAACGGTTCTGGTGAAAAGGCTTTGCCATTACTTCACCTGCGTAGGTAAATAGTTCATGTTTTGGTACTAATCGCGTGTTTTATTCGAAGAGAAAAGAAAAAAATCAAACATTTGCAAGCAGGAAAACATCTTTGACGCTCCAGCGAATTTCGAAGTCTTCCGTAATACTATAGTTAAACTGAACTGATTACTTCATACTAGAGTGAAAAAATAACAAGTTTAAGCGCTCTTGGAAGTGTTGCTATATTTTGAAAAGACCCTCTTTGCTGACGTAGTCGAATGCCATCGTTAATTTTAAAAAGCGTATAAAGGTATACAATATTCGCTATTTTATTATCAAATTTGACTTAAATTTATATCTGACTTTAGTCTATTCATGTGGAAAACACAATGAGATTCGGAGTTTAATGGTATTAGATAACTACTGTAGCCATATTGGAAAAATTCAGCAAATAATTTAATTACAAAAAATGCCCGCAATACATTCCTCCCGCTAACATTGAAGAACCAAAAGGTTAAGTGTCTGTATTGAAGCTGTTCTACTGCATTTGATTCCGAATTCCGTCTTTTCCACGGGCCTTTACATTCGCTAAGAATTCAAATCCTTGTCATATTAGTTTAAGTCCAAGGATCATTTGCAAACCACCTAGCAGTGTGATAAACCTTATTTCCAGCCTAAGCTGTTAAGCTTCGTTTGAAGTACAATCGTTTCTTTTTCAAGACAGTGGCCATTACATAAGCTTTGTTTCAAACCAATTGCTCATCTAGGCTTTTACAGAATGTAAGTGAAATGAGCGGCGCATTATAAGCATTTCCTGACATTTTTTCATCCCAAGAGACCTAATCTGCTGGAGTTCTTCTGCTGAACTCGGTTGTTATTGTATGTTTGAATCGCTCAGCGAATTCATGTTGGCACATATGACTGACATCGATCCTTGGTGTACCTATAAATTTGGCGCAGTGAAATCTAGGCTGGCGAAAAATCAGATGCGCACAAACCAGTCGATGGATAGTGTCACAGTCTGCGATTCGATATAAACTCGTGATACGACGCTTTTCAACTTCTGATAACTCTTCAAATACGTGAACCTAAATATTCGGCTAGATCCTTGTAGCTTGTCGAATTTATGATGCCTAAATAAATATTTACAATAAGAATCGTGTTTTCTCATATTGTTTATTAACGTCGTATGAGGTTTAGCTATTATCCTCAGAATTGCCACTGAAGACTCGAATAAAAGCAGAGATGGTGGGCATTCAATGCTTTGTGTGATTTCAACTACAGCAGATGCAGAAAAAACATTCACCATGTCTAAACTTTTAGCGTTCAAATTAGAGGCAATCTTTTATCAATAATTTAAAGACGGTGTTTCGCCGATATTACTCTCTTCAGAAGTGCTATCAACAGACGTTTGGTCAATATTTGTTGATACCATATTAATCGTATCAACATTTATTCATTGGGTTTTTATTAACAGCGGTTCCATTTATCTCACAAAGAAGAATAAATTCAAACTACGAATAACACTCTCTCGCATAAACAATGTTTGAAATATTTACGCGGTACTTAAATTTTCTATAGAAAACTTCACCTTTAGAAATTGTCATTCCCTAACTAAGTGATTACTCTACAAAAGGCGGGATCTTCCTTATCGCTTACACTTGAGTTTGCACTTGGTTTTTGGAAACAATTATCGATTTATGAACGCATAATCTCTTCAAAAACAATCTGTTTGCACCTACATTTTTAATCCACATTATCGGTTGAAAAAGCGATATCAACTTACTCTTCCTCCAGATCAAATATTTGAGAGTACAACACACCAATTTTATAACGTACTTAACACCTTTTGCTTTTATACCAATACGCTGAACGAAAGACATCAAATTTCGCAAACGGAAGTCATTTATCACCATTTAAAGAATGATTTCTCGAAAATTAATGTGATTTAGTGCAGTGGAATTCAGTTAGTTTGAAGGATGCAAAAACAAAAGCGGAAGCGAGTTCGATATGATGTATCGCATCGTATCAAGGTCATTTATAGCTAATTAGAGCGTGTAAATGTTGACAAGTACGTTAGTCATATTTCGTTGATTTTCTGCTAATCTTGTTGAGCGATGCCACTGTCAACATACGATCGATATACAATGATGAATGCTCGCCACAATCTCATTATTACTACTGGATCAATAAAACCACAGACAAGTACAACTCACTCATGGAATCATCAATTCACCGCTCATTATCGAATGGATTATTATAGCTTTTGGATTGAGAAGCGATAAGCCATATGCGGTACTTGGCCATTGGAGAAAAAGTGGCAATACGGTGGATAACTTCTTCAGTGCCATGCTCGAGGATGTTTCCGCTTATCAGCCGCGAAGTATCTTCCGGAGGATCGCCAGTGTCATGCACAAGAACCATCGACAGATCGTGAAGGAAGCGTGTTCTGGTGTTAGCAACATTTCCATACAGTTGAAACTGCATGAACTCTAAGGTTAGTTGAATTATTGGAAAATCTGTTGTCGAAGATGTTTTCTGTTATTAATCACGGCTCGTACCATATTCAGTAAGCTAAATTTATGACAATATATTTTATGTACTATGTTTTACATCTTTGTTTCTCGTCGCTGATACTGGAGCAAAATTCTTCAGTGATCGTAAATGAAATGTATCCCACACACCTCTGAATGTCGATGAATATCTACCAGATATATAGAGTAGAGGATTGCATCCGGTTTGTGCAGCAAAAATTATTCTAGTGGGCGCGGGATCAACAGTCGACCCGGTAAGAATCGACCAGCAAATCAGATGCCATTTTAATGTTTATCTATGGGACGGACCAAATTACTCAAAACAAATTTCGTACGATCTAGGTTCAATTTAATTCGAACAAAACGAATCCGCTTATTTGCAGACGGCTTAAAGTTCCGCTAGCCGACTGAATTATGGCGAAACGGTCATCTTTCAATCGCTTAATACTAGCATGGCACAATTATTCCAAGTGCCATCTCTTGTACAGTATGGTTGTCGGTGGAAGTTTGATCGCTTGGCTCATGACACAGTGAACTCTGCCATGCAGTGTGACCTCGTGAAGGGATTGACCAGGCCATTTGGCCGGTAGGCAAGCTTGAGTAAGCCGCGAAAACTCACAACAATTTGTATAATTTTCTAATACGCGTAAATCAGAATAGAATAGAACTACTTTTACTTTGTTAGTAAAACTGATGAAGAAGACACCACTAGCATCATTTTGTTTATTTGTTAACTTGATGGCACATGCTAACTATGTCTAAGTTATAAATTCACAAGAAAAGTAAAAACGATTTACATAAGATAGGGTAAAAACGGGCAACCCCTTCACACGGTTACGCAGCAATGCAGATTGCACTCCGGCGTGAACTCAATTATTGTGCGTTCGGCAACAACTGTATCGCGAAAAAGATGACAATTTTATCATTTGTGCAATGTTTGTATCAAGCGGTAACCACAAGACTTGTAGTAAACTACTTTTACTTTGTGACTTAGAATTTTGTACATACTACTTTTGGCCTTGTATGGTTATTCATTTCTTCGCCACGTATACTTCGTTCGAATTAATGCTTGTACAATATACTTTTTAGCGGGTAACATAATTTCGAACTCGAAATTTGTCTTCTTCCGCGGTTGCAGAGTTTGCGTGCGTCACCACGTGCCGCAATTGTGATTAACGGATTCTCCAACATTTTAGTGCTTTCTGCACCTTCGATTTCATCTCTTGGACTTTCCTGTGTGGATTATTTCGTTATCGTTGGATTCCACTGGATCTTTATTCGGACATTTGCTCCTCTGGTCTTTTAGTGAGTTCTTCCCATTTTACCGTATTGTGTGTAGTGCAGACTTACATTTCTTTTTGGTCCAGTAGTGACCAGATTGCCGTGAACCAGCATGCTTGCAAGGATCAAAGTGTTCCAAAATTATCGGATTTCTTTCGTCCGTATAGAATTGAGTTCAAATCGTACGAAGCATGCTTCGAGTAATCTGGTCCGCCCCACGGTGTTGACATCAGAAGGGCAGAATATTTGCTCGTCGAGTTGCACCGCATCCCTTTGCGCGCGGACAGTTGCTCATGCACCCACTCAAAGAAATCCTGCCGCACGAAGCGCGTGCGATCAGATAACAATATATTTGGGAGTTGTGTTCTGCCATACTAAGACGAACAGGATCTACCTCGATTACAATCACTAAAAGTGAAATGTTTAGTCGTATCAGAAGAGAGTATTCAACATGTAAAACATAGTATATGAGAGACATTGCCATATATTCGATTGTCCCAATGAGGTGGAAATACCCCAAATAAATCATTTTATAATTAATTATTCAATTTTAAAATGAACTAACCTTTGAATCCAAGCACTTCCAACTGTTTCCAGTTCGAACCAACACCAGAACACGCACCGATAACTTGGATGATGTTGCTTGTTTGGTACCGACCAGCTTTAGCAAGATACGTAGCTTCTGATGCGCAGCAACGGCCACAGTCGTTGCATTGAGAAACCCGGCATTGCGTTTGCCACCAGGCGCGATGCAGCTTGCGAAAGCTGATCGGTACCGAAAACGGGTAGCATCAGTTGTCGATGGTGTTCTGGTGTGGTTTCGAACTTCGAAAAGTTGACACTGCTTAGATTCAATGGTTAGTTGTCGTATTATTTATTCACTAAATTTAAAATGGTTTGTTATGTGTGTTTCCATCTCGTTTGGACAATCTAATATGTGGCAATGTCTCTCATATGTTATGGTTTTGCATGTTGAATACGGTCCTCTAATACGACTAAAACGTTCACTTTTAGTGAACACAATCGAGGTGGATACCGTTCGTCTGAGTATGCCCAAATATATGGGGTATCTGATCGCATCCGCTTCGTGCGGCAGTATTTCTTTGAATGGGTGCGTGAGCAACTTTCCACAAACAAGAGGACGCGTTGCAACTCGACTAGCAAATATTCCGACTTTCCAATTTCACAACCGTGGGGCAGACCAGATTACTCGGAGCATGTTTCTTTCGAATTGAACTCAATTCAATGCGGTCGAAACATTCCGATAATTTTGGACGGCTTTAAATATTGCTAGCCGACAGTTTCATGGCAATTTGACCGTTTTTTGTTTCTTTTTCTGATTCGTAAATATAATGATTTCTCACAAACATTACTGATTTTACTGGCGAATGTTCGGGCGGAGCAATAAATTTTGTGTTTGTTTGTTAATCATTGCTCGTATAACTCTCCAGTAAGCATGTAGGTTGTTAAGATGGAAAATCAATTTTTCAGTATACCGGAATTCCCTCAAACTCCTAAATTTTTTCACAATAATTTAGCATACTTGGATGATGTAATAGAAAACTCCTGACAAGTGGGCCCATCTGCTACTTTCGCTCATGTAAACTGGTGTGTATGAAGGAAAATGATGAATGAAACGCGGCAAATTGGTTTATCAGTGATGAGACACATGTCATGAATGTTTCCACTGAAAACTATTCTGCAAGTCAGTTGAGGGTCGCGTGTAGAATTGCTTCACCGGCGTTGAATTTGGAGTAGTCATCTTGGGAACTCAGGTTATGGGTTTTGTCGTGCGTACCGGAGTGGTAGCATATGGACAAGTTTGAGAAGTACTAAAAGAACGTGCAATCAATTTCCAGTTTCCATGTACGAAAATTGAGAAGTGCATCAACATCAGGAACTGGTAATAAATTTTGAAACCCATCACTTTGCGTAACATAATTCCGCTGTTTTAAACAGATCAGTTCGATTTTCGGACAATTATGGGTTATGTTTAGATTTAAATACTAAAGAAACATAAACTGCTTGAAACTTTAAAAGCATTTGATGCACCACGTTCATTTTACAATCAACATTTTAAAATTTTTCACGAGCTCGTCAGATTACTTCGAATATGTGGAGTAGAATCCGAAAGACTATCATTGTAATTTAAACCAAACTTAATCAAAACGAAGTGTATAGAATCGATATTATATTAAATAAAGTAGGCGGAAATAGCAAACCTTTTGGACCGATCATTTTAAGTCAACCGGAGAAATGTTTCACATTCAAAATTTATTCGTAATCATCCCGATTTTTACAACATGCCCGGAGGCTTTCACGATGTCTGAATTGAGGTTTGAAACTCGAGCGACTTTGTCTTCTGTTATTAATGGTGAATGTTACATTTTCTTATGGCGTTGTCCCTTTCTCTTGTGTATCATCTAGGTGATATATCGCAGTTGTGAGAAATTCCGAAAACAGCCAAATCTTTTGAAACTTGGTTCAACCTGGGAAAGGAACTGTGGAATATTGGAAGTTTTAAGACCTAGTGCCTAACTTAACTTCAAAGAACTGCTCGAAATACTCTTTATGCATGTTAATTGCGTTGTTCATTCTGCTAAAATATGTTCGATAAATCGTGAACAATGAAGCAAAGAACAAAATATTGATCAAAACAATTATAAACTGTAACGGACAATCATTATGGGCTTCAACTTAATTTCAAGAGGCCATCGCGTGACTGCTGCATTTAATGTATCATTGTTGATTTTATTTTGGTCCATCACTTATAGAACGACGATGTTGTTGTTGTTGTTTAGCCTCCATAGGTTGATTTCGAACATGGATGTACACCACAAGCAGACATCATCAGCGTATTCCAGATCCTCCAAATGCTCGGATTCCTTCCAATCGATACCATTCCTCTCACCTTTTACCGTCTGTTTTATTATCCAGTCTATTACCAACATAAAAATCATTGGGGACAACAGGCATCCCTGGCGGACGCCAGTCTCAACTGCAAATGGATCGGTAAGTCTTCCGTTGTGAATTACCTGACAGGAGGCACCTTCATACAGTTGCTTTATGAGGTCCATGTACAGCGGTAGGACCCCATAGTGTGGCAAAATCTTCCATATGAATTCACGGTCCACACTGTAGAAGGCTTTCTCAAAATCTATGAAGTTGAGGCAAAGAGGCGATTGCCATCCAATGCTTTGTTCAATTTCAATTTGGTCGATACCAGACTTTTGTTTTCTGAATCCCGATTGCTCTGGCCGTAACACTTGATCGATAGCGTCGCGCAAACACAGAAGGATGATGCGCGTAAGTACTTTACTAGGGACTGAGAGCAGCATGATACCTCGCCAGTTTTTGCATAGCCTCAGATCCCCTTTCTTTGGGAGTTTGACTAAATGACCTCTCTGTTCGATTAACGATCAATAATTTTCAATCATTCTTCATCATTCATCCAATAATAATCAATAATACTGTTATTCAAGTTCTCGTTGTCAAACCTACATTAATCAATACATACTGTGTAATTCGAGTGAGCGTGGTTTGTTCTCACTTCCATTCTTGGGTTGGTTATTTTCATTCAATTCAATACAATAAAGTTCATTACATTTGGCGTCGCGAACAGTAATTCTTCACGGCAAATTCAAGTATGGAACCTTTCGATACAAATACAAATGCTCGAGAAATTAAAGATTATTTTGAAAGATTCGGAATTTGGTGTATGACAGGGCCGAAAGCTGAACATGAAAAAAGTCTGTTCATTTTCGTAATACAGTCGGAGAACCTGCATATATGTTCATCAAAATTTTAGCCTATCCGGATTCTCCTATTTCTGTTCCATACGAAACGCTGAAGATGCTTTTGTTGCAACATGTGAAGCCTGTACATTTCGAAGCAACTGAACGTGCAAAATTTTATTCACTGGTGCGTCAGCCCAATTAAGGAATTCGCGATTTTATTCTACAATTGTTAATTCAGCCAGCGAAATGAGACTTCGGTGACATGTTAGAAGAGCAATTGAGAGATCGCCTAATCGCTGGAATAAATGACAGTGTTTTGCAAAATGAGCTCTTGAAACTGTCAATACCTTCTTTCAAAGATGTTCGAGCTTATTGTGAACAGTATCAAGATGCTCGTGTGGCAACGACAGATTTGTCGCCAGTAGATAGTTCTGTCATATTTGATACACATAAACGTGAAAGAGCGAAGAATGCTATAGCAGGTCAACAGCTGAAGTATCAACAAATTATCGTCACGATACGGATAACCATTCGAATTCAATCAAAATTTGGAAATGTGCGTCATGCGGCAGACTGCACTCACGCCAAACTTGCCGATTCTATTCCATTCAATACAATTCAATTCGTTAGAAGAACATTACTGATTTTACTAGCGAATGTTCGGGCGAAGCAATAAATTGTGTTTTGTGTGTTCATTTGTTAAGAGTTGCTCGTAAAAATCTGCATTGAACATGTAGGTTGTTATGAGGAAAAATCAATGTTTCAGTTTACCGGAATTCCCTCAAACTCCAAAATTTTGTTCACAATAATTTAGCGTACTTGAATGATGATATGGTTCATTGTTCATCGAAAACTCTTCACACATAAGTCCATCTGCTACCTTTGCGTAATGATCTCATATAAACTGCTGTGTATGAAGGATAATGATGAATGAAACGCGAACTGTAACCAGCGTGTGCCTATTAGATGGAGCCCATCATTTACCGATAGCCAAAACACTGGCGGCAAATTGGCTTTGTTCGTGATGAAATGTATGTAATGAGTGTTTCCAGTGAGTACTATACTGCAAGCCAGTTTAGGGTCGCGTGTAGATTTGCTTCACCCGCGTTGAATTTGGAGTAGCCAGGCTGTGAACTCTGGATATTTATTTTGTCGTGCGTACCGGAGTGCTAGCAAGTGGACAATTTTGAGCGGTGCTAGAAAACGTGCAATCAATTTCCAGTTTCCATGTACGAAAATTGAGAAGTGCATCAACATCAGGAACTGGTAATAAATTTTGAAATCCATCACGTAGCGTAGCATAATTCCGCTGTTTTAAACAGATTAGTTCCCTTTTCGGAAAACTATGGGTTATATTCAGATTTAGATACTAGAGAAAAATAAACTGCTTGAATCTTCAAACGTAATTGCTGCATCACGTTCATTTTTACAATCAACATTATAAAAATTTTCACGAGCTTGTCAGATTACTTCGAACATGTGAAATAGAATTCGAAAGACTATCATTGTAATCCAAGCCAAACTTAATCAAAACGAAGTGTATAAAATTGATCTTATATTACACCAAGTGGGCGCAAATAGCAAAGCTTTTGAACCGATCAATCTTAAGTCAACTGGAGAAGTGTTTCACATTCAAAATTTATTCGTAATCATCACGAATTTTCTCAACACGCTTCGAGGCTTTCGCGATGTCGGAATTGAGGTTTGAAAGTCGATCGAATTTGTCTTCTGTTATTAATGGTGAATGTTACATATTCTTATGGCATTGTCCCATTCTCTTGTGTATCATCTAGGTGATATATCGCAGTTGTGAGAAATTCCAAAAACAGCCAAATCTTTTGAAACCTGGTTAAATCTGGGAAATAAACTGTGGAATATTGGAAGGAGATGGATGCTACAATATGTTCGATAAATCGTGATCAATGAAGCAGAGAACAAATTATTGATCAAACAATTATAAACTGTAACGGACAATTATTATGGGCTTCAACTTAATTTCAAGGGGCCACCGCGTGACGGCTGCATTTAATGAATCATTGATGACTTATCGAACGATGATGTAATTGTCCAAAATTGCTTGAGAGATATTGCGTATGACGTCGCCTTTACTAGAGTGATGATCACATCTAGAGATTTCATCCCAACTTTGTCTGAGAATTTTCCAACGAGACGTATTCCACATGCTTCAAGCTGGCAATTGCTTTCTGACAACACAACTCATGTTGCTGCATTTCAGGATGTCTAAGAAATTGATTATTTAACAGCTAGTAATTTACCGCATATAACTGGATCATTCTTCTAATCCTAATCAACTTATTTTGATTTGCTAATTGCATTTTTAATTATTTTCACGAAGTTGAAGCCGAGCAAGATTTCTACGATAATTTTGTAATATATGCTGCTACAATCCTGTCAATAATCTTATTGTGAGATTACCTGACTTGAAAATGACTTTCAAATTTCATCGAATTATCAAACGTGCAAGAAAGTTCAAAGTTGTCTGACAGTATGAGAGCAGTTCAAATTACTTTCAGTGATAAAACCCGAGCTTGGTCTCCATTTTTAACCTTAGAAGCAAAGATCTACACCACAAATTATGTTGAATGTGAAGAGCAACCTTTAGAACTTCTGGGCGCCAATTGAAATCAGTAAAAATGAAACCTAGAATTCTCTTTTTTCGGGTTTCATACCCCTACTTCAAATTCCATATAATCACGAAAATTATATGTTTCTTCAAAACGTTAACTCTCCATCCCACGTGATTGTAAATATAACTCGAAATTGTGAGAGAAATCGTTACAGATACCGATATCCTGCAAATAATTATTGTAACATATACCTTGGATAACCCGACAAATGTTGGAAATTCGTCTGAATGCAAATTACTTTACCTCACTGCATAAAAGCCAATGGAATCGTGTATTAGACGTTATCACCATGAGTCATTGTGTCTAGCTCATATCATTGATCGTGTATAGTTGAGGTGATAGCTGTCATTGAAAACAATTCACATCTTATGTGCACATTAAATTTTTTATTTCGTAATGGGTCCCATCTCATTTTCACAAATTATTGGACGGTAACAGTTCTTACATATGTTACATTTGAAGCTATACCAGATTGATTGTGATAGGTCTTAGGATCAGACTTTGCAGATGCTTACAAAATGTTGATGATTGGTTAAAAATAAAGCAAGAGTTTTATAACCCAGTGCCTAACTTTACTTTAATTAACTCCTCGAAATAAAGTGCTACTGTATGCTAATTGCGTCGTTCATTTTGGTGTATACATCCCCGATCATGATATAATAGCTTCGAAGTATCATATCGTGCCATTGGTTAGAAGTTGATTTTGAAACGTGTCTTTTTTGTTTGCATTTGTGTTGTGCTAAATTTTAACAATGGATATGATACTGATGTTGCTTTTTGTTTCGTACAATGAGGTGTGCGGTAAAATGTGATAACATAATACATTGTTCCAAATTAGTCGATTCTCCTCGTGTTCAGTAACTAATTTGCATGTATTTCCAGAATAATTTTCTGTTTCTGCCGATACCGAATAAAAATTTCACATCAAGTGGTCGGACACGATTTCGGCTGCTTTTTACTTGCCAGTCAAAGATTATTATCAAACCTCAGTTAAAGGATTTAACTGTGCGCAAGTCGATCTGATAAGTTATGGGAGTAAGAGGAAAAATATCTCCAATTAGAATAATCGAAATAAAATTTTATGAATAGTGAAATCTTGGTGAACACCAATCGTGATTCGGCGGTCTTCATTTGTATTATTTATTTTTCCGGTGCCAAATTGGGCTCCAGCCTCTTCGAGTCCAACATTAGGATATCTATGTATTTGTTACTGATGATCAGTCTTAAATTAACAAATTTACCGAAAAATTCATTATCATAGGTCGATTCACGAATTCACTTTTTGGACATTGAATATGCTCACTAGATTCAGACACGCCTTAAACATTTACTTTAGTTGATGGTAATTACACTACGTTGAATGTTCTATTAAGGACTCAGCTCAGCGATTATCATTGGGTATTAATTATTAGAAGTCACAGGGAAAATATTTCCCTGAAATTATGTTGCACAATGAATTGTTTTTTCGTAACAAATGGTTGCTTGAAAACTAATGCAACATATTGCGTATATCTTACAAATTATTCTTGTTTTTAATGTGAGGAAGTATGGAATTCCATATATAGCATACATCGAAGAGTATTTTGTGCGGGAACATAGCACCACCAAACGTAGTCGCGCACTCGACAGTTTTTTGTGCTATGCGTGTAGCTATTCTATAATTCCAAGCGCCAGCTTTAGTTTCACATGATTAATTCGATTCCATTTTTAGCTACAAAATGCCGCGACTACATATTTCCTGACTGATCTGACGTTTGTATGCGAACTACTAAGGATTTAGGGTTTCAAGCACATATAGCTGATGACCATATTGCTTGCGGCGCATAGGTCGGCGATTTTCTCTCCGTTTTCATTCATCTTGCCCAGACTTCATGATTTTCTAATACCCTCGGTTGTCACTGCCTGTCTAAGCGTTGAAGTCACTCGTTACAAAAACGATGTCCCTCTTTGTTCTGTCTTGTGTGATAGTTGACAATATATTGAAAAATCCTTCTTCTCATTTTCTCAACTGTCGTTCGTCTGGGCATAGCATTGGATTATATCCATGTTGATCCTCTTTTCTGTATAAAGAAAGGCTGTCATGATCTGTAATCTGCGCGACTCTCACTCAATGAACGCTCTCTTAACCGACTTTTAAAGCATCAGGGCTACTTCCTGGGTATGTGCGGCATCTTTCTGCTCGTGGTCCGAGTACAACATTAATTTACCCGAACTCAGTCTGCCCGAAACCAATCCATCTTGACTCGCTGATTCTTAAGACGGTGAGGTTATACTTTCTTATCTCTGCGGCCACTTGCATTATCCTTGCAGTCTCATCCATGGTCCGGATGTTCTATATGGTAATGGCAGTGGTGGTCTAGGTGTATACGATGGTCATCGGCCTGGCGGCTCCCAGATGAATCTGGTTTTTCACTGTCCGATGTCATGCACCTTCCACCCTGTGATACATCTTCTTTCAGGTCCATGTTGTCGGTTAATATTTTTGTAGCCAGAAGAGTTTTCACGAGGTGAACTATCTATCCTATGCTCAACCCTCTTTATTTCGCAGCCGTGCTTTGACCTTCCTTTGCTGAGTTATATTGAACACTACCTTCGTTTAATGATGTACTATGTGAATAGGTGTATTGGTTACTTGGATGCGGAAAGATTTTGCCCCGTAAAACAAAACTTTATCAAAGAGCAGCAAAATCAATAATGATTTTCGTACAGTTCCATGAGTAGAAGATTACAACGCCTAGGTCTATGTGATTACAACGGTGACAGATTTCCAGTGATTTATGATCAGTGTCTATAGAAGAACTTTAAATAAGAGACTGCAAAATGAATGAGAATATATAATCTCTGTTTATTTACATTTCACATATAGATTACTCGTGCCATTCCACGCAGTGTGTGTAATCGTTTATGGAATACCCTGTTTCAGAATATTGAGAATTCTTTGTATATGGCGACCTATAATCAAAATATTTGAATGAAACTGCAAAGGAATGTCATTTACGAGTCGTACTTTCGATTTACTTTCGTTACATATTAATTTGTATCTTATTTCTGTAAGATTGTACTGTTCGCTTAAAATATAAATGCCTGCAACCACAAATCCCTAGTAGTTTGAAAAGATCAACATTAATTTCTATTAAATAATGTTATAAAAATTTGTGACAAGTTGAAGAAGACTGTCTTATTCGCAAGAATCTAGTAGTACTTCGAGGTTCAATTTAAACTTAAGTATGATTTTCGAAAATATAATTATTTAAATAATAACTAATACCGAAATTTCCGATTACAAATAGATGGTTACAATCTAAAGTAATTGGACTCCGTTTGTATTGTTTTGCTATCATTTCCGATCCAAAAGTTGCCCGCTGACTACATTCAGCAAGCCGTGTTCAAGCACATGCAGATCATCGAACCACTCATTTCAAAACATTGTACCATTGAAGAGAATGTAACATTTCGCAATTTATGCACTGATCAAATTTATTAACAATATATTGGTTTGGAATAATCCATGTCCGCCTACTACAAATAACAGACGGCATTAACCTTCTTGAGTTATTAATTTAAATGTCAGAATGTTTCGAAGACTGAAATTCCGTGAAGAATATCTGTTTGAATGTGTGTTGCGTAAAATTGCACATTTTCGTCCGTTTCATGAAAAATTACATACCGATACAATATTCAATTTTGCACTTTATTGTTATTGATAAAACAGCTTCTAAATATTGTGTAAATTATTTTCCAAAATTTAAGAAATTCTCTTAAAACTTTAATGATTATCAAGCATACATACGTCGGATCAGTCAGGAAATGTGTAGTCGGGGCAATTCGAAGCTCAAAATGGTATCGAAATAATTGTGTGAAACTAGAGCTGGCGCTTGGAATTATAGATTAGCTACACGAATAGCACAATAAACTGTCGAGTACGAGATTACGTTTGATAGTGCTCTATTAACGCTGAAAATTGATTGCACGTTTTCTAGCATTGCTCAAATTTGTCCGCATGCTACCACTCCGGTACGCAAGACAAAATACATAACCTGAGTTCACAGCATGGCTACTCCAAATTTAACGCCGGTGAAACAATTCTACACGCGACCCTCAACTGGCTTGCAGCATAGTACTCAGTGGAAACATTCATGACATACATTTCATCGCGAACAAAGCCAATTTGCCGCCAGTGTTTTGGCTAGCAGTAAATGATGTGCTCCATCTGATAAACACACGCTGGTTACAGTCCGCGTTTCATTTTTTTAATCTCCCACATCTCTACACCAAAAGTGTGCATACTCAGCAATCCCTTGAGTACAAATTCCGTGAGATAATCACTTTCACTCCCCTATACAACCATGTCCATTCATTCACTCGACAAAGGGGCCTCAATGAATCATCAATTCTAGATCTGGTTTTAACCTTCGAAGCAACAGCAGTTTCTAAATTATCTGAATTTGAAGATTTACGAAAACTCGAATTTTGTACCACACAAATGCAGCTACAACAACCAGTTTGTTATTCTGAGTAGAACTAAGAAATGGTTAGCTGTTAAGCGAGAGTCTTGGGTAACTCATAAGAAGTTTGGTACGGAAGCAACTTGGAAGCGATTCTGTAAGATACGGAATGAAGTCATTACTTTTGTAAGAGAAGATCGCATGCAATTCCAATGGAACTTGCTTAATAGAATGGGAAAGAATCCTAAGCTTCTCTACAAGATAGTCAATGAATGATCAAAGATCAAACCAGGTGTTTTCTCTGTACTAACACCTAATGGATTGACCCACACTACCCAAGATACCGCAGATGATTTAGCAACGTTTTACTCATTTGTTTTCAATCCCAAGCGTTGTATCCCATATCAAGTTTAACCAAATTCGCCACATTTGGAATTACTAAGTGAAATGACTATCAACGAATACATGGTTTGGCGGGAACTTTGTCAACTAAACGAAAAGAAGTCCCCAGGCGCAAACAAAATTACCCCCGCCATACTACGCAGGTGTCGCGTTGCTTTGACTGCTCCTCTCATTCGCATATTCAATCTCTGCTTAAATGAAGGAAAAATACCACGGCAATGGAAAGCAGGGATGATAACTCCTATTTATAAAGGCGGTAGCCGTTCAGACCCAGCAAACTATAGACCGGTAACGTTACTTCCGGTGATCTCTAAATTAATGGAACGCATTGTGACTGCGCGCATAAGAGAACATTTCGTAAACCAAAACATTTTGACCGCAGCACAATACGGTTTTCGAAGAGATCGTTGCTGTTTATCTAACCTTCTTACAACGTTCGAGGATTAGACCAAGGCACTAGACGAAGTTGAGGCTGTACATGCTTGCTACATCGATATTTCCAAAGCTTTCGATAGATTTAACCATGACATCTTAATCAAAAAGCTCGAATCTTATGGAATAACGGGAATATTGCTGAATTGGATAAGGGACTATCTTACTGATAGAAACGTCCAAGTTCGCGTTGGCAGCACCTTATCTAGAAAAATAGACGTCACGAGTGGAGTTCCGCAAGTCTCGGTGCTTGGACCTCTTCTATTCTTGGTGTATATGAACGATATAGTAGAGGATATTGGATGCAACTTGATACTATTTGCCGATGATATTAAAATATGGAAACGTGTAAGGTCTGTTAATGACTGTATGGCATTACAACGGGATCTAAGCATCCTATTTCGTTGGTCCCAGTCAAATGAGTTACCGTTTAACCCTGCGAAAGGTAAAATGCTGCAGCTTGGAAAATCTCTGCACCACACGTATCAGCTTGGCACGCAAGATCTCGTCTGGACCACAGAAGAAAAACATCTTGGTATCTGGGTTTCGTTTAACCTTAAGCCTGGACAGCATTGCCGGATGGTGTACAATAAAGCTTGCTGTATCTTGAGTCTTCTCAAAAGAATATTCCGGATTTTTACGCCCGAAACCCTACCCCGGGTAATTAACACGTATATACGTCCTGTTATGGAATATTCCATCCAAGCCTAGGCACACTGGCTAAGGAAGGATATCGAACTACTCGACAGGATTTATCATCGTGCTACAAAGTTGGTCTCCCGGTAGAGAAATTTGCATTTCACAGAGCGAATGTTAAAACTGAACCTACACGATTTTA
The DNA here is from genome assembly GCA_013407085.1 of Atriophallophorus winterbourni. Classification (NCBI taxonomy): domain Eukaryota; kingdom Metazoa; phylum Platyhelminthes; class Trematoda; order Plagiorchiida; family Microphallidae; genus Atriophallophorus; species Atriophallophorus winterbourni. Next base: position 78,029 of record JACCGJ010018795.1, on the reverse strand, counting down.
CCCAACGGCGGATACGTAGTGACCTTATGTTGACCTTCAAAATCCTGCATTCTGTAAACCATCCCCTTAAACACTTGCTAAATCCCAATGACCTTACTCGAACACGAACATCTTCAAAGTTTTTAAGCATTCCGCATTCTCGATTGGATATACGTCGTGATTTTTTCTCCGTAAGAATTTGTTTCACTTGGAACTATTTGCCTGAACAAATCACACGATCAGAATCTGTTGAGGTTTTCGTTTCCAAACTCGATGAGTTTATGACTAACCATGCGGTATGCGAATGTCCCTATTGATTTTCGAGATATTTTATATTTTTATATATTTTTTATATGTTTCATATACCTTGTCATCCTATGGTTATTGTTAATATTTTTTATATGTTTCATATACCTTGTCATCCTATGGTTATTGTTAAGCTTAATGCTTTTTCTGCCATACAATTTTCTGAGTTCTGAGTTCTGAGTCAGTGCAGTATCATAGTCCTTATGGGCTAAGTGACCATCTGGTGTTGTCTTTCGAATTCGTGTGCAACGCCAGAAGGGCGTCGGACGACGTGAAGTTCATCAGGAGAGTCGATTACTCGGGCTTCGCGGTGCCATTACGATTATGGAGGAAAAACTTCTCGATCTTACGAATGCAGAAACTCATTGTTCTAGTCTGTTAAGTTATATCGGTACAAAACTAGACGAAAATTCTACCTGTGTTCCCAACAGGAAATCAAGAACATTTTGCTTCAAACTCCGAAGCCGCACTCGGAAGTGGATAGCCATGCGAAATTCCGCATGGGCTGCACACAAAATAGCACGAACAGACGCATCTTGGGAACACTTTCGTAGTTTTCGTAACAAAGTGACGTCCTTAATTCGAGAAGACAAGCAATATCACCATTGGAAGCTGATCGACCAGATGGAACGATATCCTAAGTTGCTGTACACCATCGTAAACATCGCGACCAAGGTTAAAACAGAGAACGGACTGACTAATAATGTCAAGGATACAGCTGATTCCCTAATATCATTTTATGCGCAAGTATTTTGTCCAAAGAACGTGTCAACGCTGACGTCTTTGCCGCGCCCACTACAGGTCGAGTGCCTTAGCTACATCGAGGTGAATCCTACGGTTGGGCGAAAGCATTTACGCTGACTGAACGTTCGAAAATCACCAGGAGAGGATGGAATAACACCTGTTGTTCTGAAGTCATGCGAGCTGGAGCTTTGTGGCACACTATGTGGTCTATTCATGCACTCATTGAATACGGGCACCGTACCAACTCAATGGAAAACCGGTGTTATCACACCAATCTACAAAGGGGGCAGTCGTTCTGATCCGGCGAATTACCGCCCCGTGATGCTTCTTTCAGCGGTTTCTAAAATTTTGAAACGCCTGGTGTATGAATGACTTGTTGAACATCTCGAGAACCATCAGCTTATAACTTTCACACAACATGGGTTTAGGAAAACATATTCATGCCTGTCTAACTTGCTCACGCCTCTAAATGACTGCACGCAAGCACTAGACCGAAGGAGTTCCGTCCATGCCGGTTACTCAGATATATCTAAAGCATTCGACAGAGTGAATCACTCCTTACTGCTTCAGAAGCTGCAGAATGTTGGCGTCATCGGAAACCAACTAACATGGATCACAAGTTACCTGTCTGGACGCTAAGTAAAAGTCACAATAGATGGTGAAACTTCTCGAACAATTGAAGCCACGAGCGGTGTCCCTCAGGGTTCGGTTCTCGGTCCGATACTGTTTCTCATATTTAAAAACGATCTACTGAATTTACTAGCATGTAAGCTTGTTTTATTCGCAGATGATGTAAAAATCTGGACGAAGGTCAACTCTATCGAGGACTGTCAAGTTCTGCAAGGAGATTTGAATAAGCTTCACCAGTGGTCAATCCAAAACAAACTGCCATTTAATTTCCGCAAGTGCAAAATGTTGCAAGTCGGAAAACCCTTTACCTTTACCCATACACTTGGCAGCCACCCGCTTGAATGGAGTACATCACAAAAAGATCTCGGAATCTTGGTGTCTGGCACTTTGAAGAACAGCCTACAGTGCGAAGCCGCCTACAACCGTGCGTGCAGCTTGTTCGGTTTACTGAAACGCATTTTCGGACGTTTCCCACCACACTCACTCGTGAAATTACTAAACACTTACATACATCCTGTCGTTGACTACGCTGTACAAGCTTGGACGCCATGGATGGAAAAAAATCTCGCTCCTCGAACGAATTTATCACAAGGCAACCGAAATGGTGACCGGATTGAATAATTTACCCTTTGAGCAGCGACTGACCAGACTTGGACTGTACACCCTCGAGCGCAGACGTATCCTACACGACCTAACTCTGACATATGGAATCATCTACGCGAAATCCCACCCTCTCAAACACCTCTTCAAGTTTGGTTCGGTTGTCCCCACACGTAGCCACCCATTGACCCTTCAAATCCCACACTCACGATTGAATGGTCGTCGTCACTTCTTCGCTGTTGGTGTATGCTTCTTGTGGAATAGCTTGCCGACAGATATTGTTACCTCAGCGAACGAGCACATCTTTAAACAAAGGTTACGAAACCTTATGTTGAGAACTACTGCGTTGGCCCCTACCTATTGGTCTATATTTTTTAACGCACGGAACTACGGTCCATCCAAAGATTCTTTTCCCTCAGTCTGTGTCGCCATTGGGGATTATTTTTGCTCCACCTACGAAGAACATGAATATGATCATACAAGTAACGATTTTTTTAATTTTTTATACGTATATCCTATGGTACTGTACAGCAATTTGCTTTTTTAAACATAAATCTTGAATTTTGAATCATTATCCTTCGAACACAGCAGTTTACATGAGCTCATTACGCGAGGGTAGCAGATGGGCCTATTTTCAGGAGTTTCCGGGTCCCACTGAACCATATCATCATCCAAGTATGCTAAATTATTGTAAACAAAATTTTAGAGTTTGAGTGAATTCCGGTAAACTGAAAAATTGATTTTTCATCCTAACGCATAGCTGATGAGAGGCAAAAACCTCGAAACCGGTCCTGTGCTTCCCGTGAGATTTTAGCGTTCCGGAATGGTATCCTACTTCGAACCATCCTGGGGTTGTAATAACCCTCGCGGCAATACGACGTTCAATCAGTTGGGGCTTAGTTTAGTCCCTTCAGCTACTTATAAAGTAGCGAGTAGACGAGAACTTCCGTTCGCATTGTACCATTCGTCTACACAAATACTAGTCCGAAACGCGAAGAGTCCAGCGGATACGCATAGCTGATGAGAGGCGAAAACCTCGAAACCGGTCCTGTGCTTCCGATGAGATTTTAGCGTTTCGGAATGGTATCCTACTTCGAACCATCCTGGGGTTGTAATAACCCTCGCGGCAATACGCCGTTCAATCAGTTGGGGCTTAGTTTAGTCCCTTCAGCTACTTATAAAGTAGCGAGTAGACGAGAACTTCCGTTCGCATTGCAACCTACATGCTTACTGGAGTTTTACGAGCAATTTTTAAGAAATGATCACACAAAATTGCTCCGCCCGAACATACGCCAGTAAAATCAGTAATGTTTGTGATCGAATCATTATATTTACGAACCAGTAAACCAAACAAATGATCCCAAGATTTGTCACAAAGCTCACACTAGTGTCGGTATATACGGTCAGTCTCTTCGAACGATTAAACAGCATGCCAGATTCCACTTCGACGTGAATAAAATAATTGCGCGTGATGCAACAACAGTCTCACAAAATAGATGACAATTTAATCCTTTTGGCAGTGTTTGTATTATGCGGGAAAATCGGTCAAATTGCCGTAAACCTGTCCGCAAGGAACATTCAAAGCCGTCCAAAAATTATCGGATTTGTTTCGTCCGAATTGAATTGAGTTCAAATCGAACGAAGTATGCTTCGAGTACTGTGGTCCGCCCACGGTGGTGACATCAGAAGGGCAGAATATTTGCTAGTCGAGTTGCATCGCGTCCTCTTGAGTGTGGACAGTTGCACACGCGCCCACTCGAAGAAATCCTGCCGCACGATGCGGATGCGATCAGATACCCCATATATGTGGGCGTTATGCTTCGGCAAACTCAGACGAACAGTATCCACCTTGGTTGTGATCGCTAAATGGGAAAGTTTTAGTCGTATTAGAGGACCGTATTTGACATGCAAAACCGTAGAATATGAGAGACGTTGCCACTAGATTGTCCGAACTTGATGGAAACACACATTATAGACCATTTTAAATTAAGTGAATGAATAATACGACAACTAACCATTGAATCCAAGCTGTGTCAACTTTACGGAGTTCGAAACAACACCAGAACACCATCGATTACTGTGGGTTGATGCTCCCCTTTTTTTGGTACCGAGCAGCTTTCGCAAGCTGCATCGTGCCTGATGGCAAACGAAATGCCGGGTTTTTTAATTCCACGCCAGAGGCCGTTCCTGTGCATTAGGAGATACGCATCTTGCAAAAGCTGGTCAGTACCAAACACTCACCATTATCCCAGTTATCGATGCGTGTTCTGGTGTTGTTTCGAACTGGAAACAGTTGGCACTGCTTGGATTCAAAGGTTAGTTTTTTTAAATTGAATACGTAATTATAAAAAGGTTTAGTTGGGGTATTTCCACCTCATCGGGACAATAAAATATGTGGCAATGTCTCTAATATACCATGTTTTACATGTTAAATACTCTCTTCTGATACGACTAAACATTTCCATTTTAGTGATCGTAATCGAGGTAGATCCTGTTCGTCTTACTATGGCAGAACACAATTCCCAAATATATGGATATCTGATCGCACGCGCTTCGTGCGGCAGGATTTCTTCGAGTGGGCACGTGAGCAACTGTCCACAAACAAGAGGACGCGGTGCAACTCGACGAGCAAATATTCTGCCCTTCTGATGTCAACACCGTGGGGCGGACCAGATTACTCGAAGCATGCTTCGTTTGATTTGAACTCAATTCAATTCGGATGAAAGAAATCCGATAATTTTTGGAACTCTTTGATCCTTGCAAGCATGCTAGTTCACGGCAATCTGGTCTCTAGTGAACCAAAATAAATGCAAGTCTGCACTACACACAATACGGCAAAATGGAAAGAACTCACTAAAAGACCAAAGGAGAAAATGTCCAAATAAAGATATGGTGAAGTCCAACGATAGCGAAATAATCAACACAGGAAAGTCCAAGAGATGGAATCCAAGGTGCAGAAAGCGTTAAAATGTTGGAGACTCCGTTAATAACAATTCCGGCATGCGGCGACGCACGCAAACTCCGCAACCGCAGAAGAAGACAAATTTCGAGTTCGAGATTATGTTTCCCGCTAAAAAGTATATTTTACAAGCATTAATTCGAATGAAGTATACATGACCAAGAAATGAATAACCATACAAGGACAAAAGTTGTATGTACAAAATACTAAGGCACAAAATGAAAGTAGTTCACTACAGGCCTTGTGGTTACCGCCTGATACAAACATTGCACAAATGATTGAATTGTCATCTTTTTCGCGATACAGTTGTTGCCGTACGCACAATAATTTAGTTCCCGCCGGAGTGCAATCTGCATTGCTGCGTAACCGTGTGAAGGGGTTGCCCGTTTTTACTGAATCTTATGTAAATTGTTTTTACTATTCTTGTGAATTTATAACTTGGACATGGTTAGCATGTGCCATCAAGTTAACAAATAAAAAATGATGCTACTGGTGTCTTCTTCATCAGTTTTACTAACAAAGTAAAAGTAATTCTATTCTATTCTGATTTATGCGTATTAGAAAATTATACAAATTGTTGCGAGTTTTCGCGGCTTACTCAAGCTTGCCTACCGGCCAAATGACCCTTCACGAGGTCACACTGCATGGCAGAGTTCACCGTGTCATGAGCCAAGCGATCGAACTTCCACTGACAACCATGCTGTTCAAGAGATGGCACTTGGGATAATTGTTCCATGCTAGTATTAAGTGATTGAAAGATGAACGCATTGCCATAATCCAGTTCGTTAGAGAAACTTGAAGCCGTCTGCAAATAAGCGGATTCGTTTTGTTCGAATTAAATTGAACCTAGATCGAACGAAATTTGCTTTGAGTAATTTGGTCCGTCCCATAGATCAAAATTAGAATGGCATCTGATTTTCTAGTCGATTCTCACCGGGTCGACAGTTGATCCCGCGCCCACTAGAAGAATTTCTGCTGCACAAACCGGATGCAATACTCTATCTCATATATTTGGTAGCCATTCATCGACATTCAGAGGTGTGTGGGATACATTTCATTTGCGATCACTAAAGAAGTAAAATTTTGCTCCAGCATCAGAGGCGAGAATTAAAGATGTAAAACATAGTACATGAAATATATTGTCATAAATTTAGCGTACTGAATATGTTAAGAGCCGTGATTAATAACAGAAAACATCTTCGACAACAGATTTTCCAATAATTCAACTAACCTTAGAGTTCAGGCAGTTTCAACTGTATGGAAATGTTGCTAACACCAGAACACGCATCCATCACGATCTGTCGATGGTTCCCGTGCATGACACTGGCGATCCTCCGGAAGATACTTCGCGGCTGATAAGCGGCAACATCCTCGAGCATGGCACTGAAGAAGTTATCCACCGTATTGCCACTTTGTCTCCAATGGCTTATCGCTTCTCAATCCAAAAGCTATAATAATCCATTTGATAATAAGCGGTGAATTGATGATACCATGAGTGAGTTGTTCTTGTCTGTGGTTTTATTGATCCAGCAGTAATAATGAGATTGTGGCGAGCATTCATCATTGTATATCGATCGTTGGTTGACAGAGGCATCGCTCAACAAGATTAGCAGAAAATCAACGAAATAAGCCTAACGTACTTGTCAACATTTACTCGCTCCAATTATCTATAAGTGATCTTGATACGATGCGATACGTCATATCGAACTCGCTTCCGCTGGTGATATTACATCCTTCAATCTGACAGAATCCCACTGCGCCAAATCGCAATAGGTTTCGAGAAATTATTCTTCAAATGGTGATAAAAGACTTCCGTTTGCAAAATTGAATGTCTTTCGTTCAGCTTAATGGTGTAAATGCAAACAGGTGTAAAGTACCTTATAAAATTAGTGTCTTGTACTATCAAATATTTGATCTGGAGGAAGAGCAAGTTGATTTCGCGTATTCAGCGGAAAATGTAAATTAAAAATGTAGGTTTAGATAGATTGTTTTTCAAGAGATTATGCGTTTATAAATCGATAATGGTTTCCAAAAACCAAGTGAAAACTCAGGTGCAAGCGATAAGGAAGCTTCCGCCTTTTGTTGAGAAAAAAAGTTTGTTCGGTGATGACAATTTCTAAAGGTGAAGTTTTCTATTGAAAATAGAAGGACCGCGTAAATATTTCAAACATTGGATATGCGAGAGAGTGGTATTCGTGGTTTAATTTTATTTTTCATTGTGAGATAAATGAAACCGTTGTAAATAGAAATCTAATTGGTAAATGTTGATACAATTAATATGGAATTAACAAATATTGATCAAACGTGTTTCGATGGCACTTCTGAAAAGAGTGATGTCGGCGAACCAAGATCTTTAAATTATTGATAAAAGCTTGCTTGTGTTTTGGACGCTAGAAGTTTAGACATGGATAATGCTTTTCTGCATCTGCTGTAGTTTAAATAACACTAAGCATTGAATGTCCACCAACCCCTCCTTTATTGGATTCTTCAGTGGAAATTTCGAGGATAATAGCTAAAAGTCACACGGCGTTAATAAAAAATATGATATAACGATTCTTATTGAGAATTTTTTGTTATTAAGCATCATAAATTCCACAAGCTACAAGAATGTAGCCTAATAATAAGCTTTTTGTAGTGTTATCAGAAGTTGAAAAGCGTCGTATTACAATATAATGGAAAATGTTCGTGACCGATCGGGGGAATCATAATCATGTAAAAAGAAATTTCGTAATGAATCGATGAACGACTTCACGCTGAGGCGGTTGAGATAACAAAGACCGGTAGGAATGCAGTCAATATGGTGGATGGGGCTGATATCTCCACAATCTGGCGTCCGGTTATGCAGCGGATAAATATTAACATTCGTGACCCCTGGTGCGCGCACCGAACTAATCGGTCCACAGATGTCATTCACACCTGCCGTGACCAAAATAATTGAGGGATTATACGGCAAGTAGAGGGGGTGATGCGTCAGTTGATTTTGATCGCACCGTTCTATCTTAACGAGTGCAGAACCCACCATGGGCTGTGCAGTTTTTAACTAGCTCAGGATTGGTCAGGTGAATGAAAATTATTTTGATCACTGTTCGTACTGACACTTTTGGTCTGACGAAGCTTCTGTGTCACAAGCGAAACGTTACCAATAAACTACTATCGTCGTATCACAAGTTTATATCTAATCGCAGACTGTGACACTATCCATCGACTGGTTTGCGTGCATCTGAGGTTTTGCCAGACTAGATTTCACTGCGCCAATTTAATAAGTACACCAAGGATCGATGTCAGTCATATGTGCCAACCTAAATTCGCTGCGCGATTCCAACATACTATTACAACCGAGTACAGCAGAAGAACTCCACCAGATTAAGCCTCTAGGAATAGGAAATCATTAGAAAATGCTTATAATGCGTCGCTCTTTCCACATAAATTCTGTAAAAGCTTGAGAAAACAATTGGTTTGAATCAAAGCTTATGTAATGACCACTGTCTTGAACAAGAAACGGTTGAACTTAAAACAAAGGTTAACAGGAATAAGTGTACGACTTCTTAGAGAGGCTAGAAATAAGGTCTCGCACACTGCTAGGTGGTTTGCAAATTATTATTGAACTTAAATTAGCTCGACAGAGGATTCGAATTCTTAGCGAGTGTAGGCTACTGATCACGACGAAATTCCTTCATCAAATGCGGTAGAATAGCATTAATACAGCTACACCACCATTTGGTTATTGAATGTTAGCGGGAGCAATGTGCTGTAGGTAATTTTGTAGGTAAATTGTTTGCTAAAGTTTTTCAATATGGCTACAAAAATTATCTGATACCATTAAACCCCGAATCTCAATGTGGCTTCTGCATGAGGAGACTAAATCTAGACATAATTTTAACTGAGTCAAATTTGATAATAAAATTGCGAACAATGTATACCATTGTACGCTTTATTGATTTAACGATGTCATTTGGCTACATCAACAGGGTCTTTTCATACTATTCCAAGCATTCCAAGGGTGCCTAAACTTGTTATTTATCTACTCTAGTATGAAGAGCTCAGTTCAGTTTAACTACGGTATTGCGCAAGACTTCGTAATTCGCTGGATCGTCAAAGACGAGTTCATGCTTTCAAACTTTTCGATATTTTGTTTTCTCTTCGAATAAAACAAGCGATTAGTACCAAAACAGAAGGTATTCACCTACGCAGGTGAAGTAATTGCGAAGCTTTCCCACCAAAACCGTTGGTGAGCAAAACCGAAGCACGAGATGTTCTAATCCGTGACCAGCTGTTTCCTAACAATGCAATCATTATTTTCCATCCTTAAAACCCCTTCAGTCGCATTTTCGGGTATACAAAAAACTTTGGGTTGACAATCAGTTTAAAAAGGCCAAATTATTTCGTCAAAGGACCGTATCGTCTTGAATAATCGGTTCTGGGAACCGTCCACTTTAATCAGCACCCGATTTCGAATATCTCGGTTAAACCATTGGGGATAGCTGCCGCAATAGTGCGATAGTAATTTTCCTAATATTGGGGCTCGGTTCCGGTTGCTCTTAGAAGTCGTATTTTTTATCCATTGACATTTGTTTGAACTGCGAGAACGCTAACTGTTTCGCGTTCAAGACAGTTGTCATCACAGATACTTTGACTTCGAACCGGTAGCGAAACACCGGGAACGCTGAGTGGATTGGCAGAGCAAGTGCTAATCTGTATCGTTTACATTCTGAGTAAAACACACGGTAAGTTGAAGCTCGGTACTTTCTGAAAAATATCAGATTGAAAATTGTTTTCCTGTATTTCAATCACGTGCATGAAATACACATTTCCTTCTTCGGTCAGAAAATCACCTTCGAGAGAGAACAAAATATTCTTCTAGGTAATCCTGCTGTTACGAGTCTATTTTTATAGTTCACGGCATTTTTCTCTGTTTGTGAATATTATCAAATTTCTTGTCCATAATACTTAAAAATGTCTTAGAATCTAGTCATTCTGAACAATTTGAAGTTTTGCTTCATTTGCCATAGTTGTGAGATAACTGATGTTCAAAATTTCTCAAGTACAATATTCCGTGGAGAAAGAATAAAAGCACCCCTCGTCATTTGGGATGCAAACAAATTTTGTAAGCCGCTTAGTTTATCAAACTATTATTGCATACGCTGAGATTTGGTTGACAAAACTGAATTAATGGGTGGATCAACAACATGTTGCAAGGCACTCGAAATTATATTGGGAGACACTTTTGGATTCAACCAGAATATCACGTTGGTTGAGTAAATAATAAATCGAATTTTCCAGCATTTTAACACCCTGCAGGAATCAACAAGCTAAAAGGAATTGCATACATTAATAAATACGTTATTAGATGAGTGAATGGAAACATCGAAGGCTATATGATCAGTTACGTCATAAGAGTTTTTCTTAAATTTCGCAAAATAATTTGTACAATATTTAGAAGCTGTTTTATCACCAACAATATACCCTTAATAGTACAAAATTGAATATTGTATCGGCATATAATTTTTGATGAAACGGACGAAAATGTGCGATTTTACGCAACACACATTCAAACAGATATTCTTCACGGAATTTCAGTCTTAGAAAAATTCTGACATTTAAATTAAAAACTCAAGATGGTTAATGCCGTTTGTCATTTGTAATAGGTGGATATGGATTACTACAAACCAATATATTGTTAATAAATTTGATCAGTGCATAAATTGCGAAAAGTTACATTCTCTTCAATGGTACAATGCGCAAATGTTTTGAAATGAGTGGTTCAATGATCTGCATGTGCTTGAACACGGCTTGCTGAATGTAGTCAGCGGGCTACTTTTGGATCGGAAATGATAGCATAACAATACAAACGGAGTCCAATTACTTTAGATTGTAACCATCTCTTTGTAATCGGAAATTTTGTAATTAGTTATTATTTGAATAATTATTTTTTCGAAAATCATACTTAAGTTTAAATTGAACCTCGAAGTACTACTAGATTCTTGCGAATAAGACAGCATACATCAACTTATCATGAATTTTATAGCATTATTTAATAGAAAACAATGTTGATCTTTGCAAACTACTATGGATTTGTAGTTTCAAGTATTTACATTTGAAAGCGAACAATACTACCTTACAGAATTATGATACGAATTAATATGTAACGAAAGTATATCGAAAGCACGACTCGTAAGTGACATTCCTTTGCAGTTTTTATTCAAATATTTGGATTATTGGTCGCTATATACAGAGAGCTCACAATGTTCTGAAAAAGGGTACTACAAAAAGGGTTACACACAGTTCGTGGATTGGCAGCAAAATCGACAAATATTTTCGTACTGTTTCGGGTGTAGAAGATTACAGCGCCTAGGTCCATGTAATTTCAACCGTGACAGATTTCCAGTGATATATAAAAGCGTGTCTATTGAAGAACTTTCACTAAGAGGCTTATAAATGAATGAGAATAAATTATTTCTGTTTATCCACATTGCGCATATTGTAACGTGCACAAGATGTGAATTGTTTTCAATGCTAGCTATAACCTTATCCATACACGATCAATGATATGAGCTAGAATCAATGGCTCATGTTGATAACGTCTAATACACGCGCGAAACTGAAGACCTTCCATCAAGTTATCCGAGTTTGAGGTTTCCATTTTATTTTATACAGTGAACCATGAAGTAAATGGAATTGCCAAGCTGAGCGTCAGTGCAGATAAGCAGTAATACTTTGAATTAATGGCCATAGAAGCAGATAAAACCGCGCATCACAACAACACCAAGGACCTGTATTCCACTATCAAGAAACTCTCAAGATAGATTTCCAAGTCGAAAAACCAGTGAGGAACAGAGATGAAGAAGCGATAGCCTACGCAAAGACAGAAACATAGGTGGATCGAGCGCCTTCAGTAGTTACTAAACAGACCAGCTTGTTCAAACTCATCGGATATACTGCCAGATGAAAGCGATCTGCTAATCAGGTGCTCTGCACTCACTAATTAAGAGATCTGCAGTGCCATTGAGCAATTAACGAAACGGACCTGAACAGGACCCGATAGCATCCCGCAGAAGCACTAAATGCGGACGTCGAGAACAGTGTGAAGCTCCTACACCCAATCTTCTGAGAGATCTGGAAAGATGAATGTGTATCAGCTGAGTGGAAAGATAGCTACTTCTTCAAACTCCCTAATAAATGCAACATCAGTTCCTGTTCCAACTACTGCATCTTGTTGAACAGAATGAAAGACGCTGTTGATCCGCATCTTCTTGACCAATAAGCCGGTTTCCGGAAGGAGAGATCGCAACCCTGCGTATCAATCTAGAAGAACCTTGGAGTGGAAATCGTTTCCCTTCGTCAAATTCATCGACTATGAGAAGGCGTTTGACAGCGTCGATAGACTGACCATCTGGAGATTACTGATACAACATCACCAACATCATCAGAAAGTCATATGAAAGGATGACCTGCAGAATAGTACATGGCAGACAACTCACTGAATGATTCGAATTAAGAACCGGAGTGAAGCAAGGTAGCTTTCTCCCCCATTTCTGTTCCTGCTGTCCGTAGACTGGATTATGAAGATATCGACAGACCAGAAGCGGAACGAAATTCAGTGGCCACTTTGGAAACAATTGGACGACCTCGACTTTGCCGATGATCTAGCTCTTCTCTACCACACCAAACAACAGATAAAAGAAAAGACTACCATCGTTGTGATAACTTAGCTACACTAGGCGTAAACTTAAACAAGGAAAAAAGCAAGGCGTTCGAAAACAACATATCCAACACGACACCCATCGCAGTCTAAGTCGAGGCGTTGGAAAAGGTGGAACGTTTCACTAATCTCGGCAGCATGCTATAATCTTACAGGAACTGCTAAAGACGTCAGAACCCTCATAGTTAAAGCACAAACAACCTTTTCCCAGCTGAAAAACATGCGGAGATCTAACCAGATCAGCATTACTACCAATATCAGGCTCTTCAAGAACTTTGTAAGACCAATAATACTCTATGTAGCAGAGACCTGGAGAACCAGAGTCACCGTCATGAAGAAAATCAAGGGAACCATCAACACCTGCATCAAGCCCCACAAAGTCAGCAAAGAATAATTGTGGTGACAAACGAAGCAGCAGCCTGTTGGCAAATACATCCTTTAGAAGAGCTGGCGATATTTTGGCCAGACCATCCGCAAACCTGCTTTAAACATCAATAGACAATCCATCACCCGGAACCCTCGGGGGGGGGATAGGAAGAGAGGGCGACCAGAAATACCTGGCGCCGAGAACTTCATTTAGACGCCAAGCAGACGAGCAAGACTTGGGGACAGCTGGAGAGACTCGCCCAAATAATGATGCCTGAAGAGAGCAGGTTGGGGGCCTATGTCCCAGACGGGACCAAAGGCGGTAGTAAGTAAATAGTAAGTAAGTGTTCAATATCCTTGATGAGACAATAAAGGAAAACCTTGCAATTATTATGTGGAAGAGTCCTCACTAATATATTTAAAGTATGATGCACTATACATATCACAGCAATAATGCTGGAATTTAGCAAAATGCAATACCATAATAAAGAAAGATGCAAGACGTATCTGCCTCTTATCTAATGGAAGATTCAAGATTTATAATAAAGGGCGAAGACCTGAACAACATAATAGGTTGCTCAAATAGGAATTTTGAAATGTTGTTAGCATTTTTCGATCGATGTCGACCATATATATACATCACAATCGTATGGATTTTCATGTTCCACAGCTTTTCGAATGACTAAACATCTGAATCGGGAGTAACAATGTCTCCAGCAGAAGATGCATGGATAGACAAAAATCGGTCGTTGGGCGTCAGTTACACGCCGGCGGCGTGATATGCATTCAGCAGCCAAGCGCTGTATCTGCTACTCCCCAGCTTGCAGACGACGCTTTACACAATGGCCCCAATATGAACGGTCAAGTGCACGTTCTTCTCAGCTCATGTGGTCAATGCCAAGAGCTTTCATATCTCTTTTGAAAACGAATTTGTACCACTAGTGCGGTCTGCCAAATGGTCAACTTTCTGATTGCAACTCACCATAAAGTAGATATTTCGGAATACAGCCATTTTCCATTCAGTAGACGTGGTTAAGTCACCGCAAGCGGTGCTGTCGTATTAGGGTGAACATGTTCTGTAGATCAGCTGTTGAAAACGATTGATCAGTAGTCACTTTGTGCATTCACGATATGTTCAAGATACGACGGATGCTTTGTAGATGGAAAGGATTCAGCTTCCGTATGTGGTCCAGGTTTCCCTGCCGTACACTAAAGCATTTAGTACGCACGCGCTTCATACCATTATCTTTGTCTTTAAAGTTATCTTACTGTAATCCCTGACACAAGAGTTCAATCGACACAAAATGGCAGCTGCTCTGCTTATCCAATTATCAATGTGCATGTCTAGCGAGAGGTTATCCGCAATGGTTGAACCACGTTATGTGAAATGATGTACTGGTTCAAGGTGATAGTGTTTAACAGTGATGATAGGAGGCGATAAAATCCCTTGACCAAGGACCTTGGTCTTGCTCATGCTGTCTGTTAGCCTAAAGTCTTTGCATGCCGACAAAAAACATTCCATTAGCGACTGGAGGTTCACTTATGAGTGAGCAATAAAGGCTACATCGTCGGCAAACAGCAGGTTACAGATTAGCACATTCCATGCCATGGTTTGTGCTCTTAATCGATTCAGGTTGAAAACCCTGCCATCTGTTTGCTTGCGTTAGGCAATGCCTTCTGATTTCATTCTAAAAGCGTGATTTACAAGTAGAGCGAAGTGAATGCTGATCAGGGTGGGAGGAAGAACACATCATTGTTTGACACCTCGGCGAATTTCAAAGGCTTCTGAGCTGAAATAATTAAAATCGACTGAGCCCTTCGTGTCTGAGTGGAAAGAAATAACGAGTTTGAGCAGCCTTTGGGTAGCCTATCAAATCAAGCATTTTAAGAAGACCCTCTTTGCTGACGTAGTCGAATGCCTTCGTTGAATCATTAAAAACCTCGTATAGTGGCATATGCTGTTCGCGTCACTTTTCTTGAAGTTGTCTCGAGGAGAAAATGATTTCAACGGTTTATCTTTCGCTGCGGAAGCCACATTGTGATTCATAGTTGACCCTGTAAGCCAAAATATGTAGCCGGATCTGTAAGACTTTATCAAACAAATTGCCAACAAATTTCACAACGGAGATTTTTCTGTACTTGTTGCAGTCGCCTCTATCTTCTTTATACTTAAATATCGTGATGAGCTGTCTCTCGCATCTCTTGTGGGACACACTCCTCCTGCCGCACTGAAGAAGCAAATGGTGAAGAAGTTGTAATAATGCTGCTCTACAGCATTTGATGAGCTCAGATGGAATTCCGTCGTCACCAGGGTCCTCTCCATTCGCTAAGCGCTCGATGGCCTCATTGAGATCATCAAGAGTAGGTGGAGTATCAATATATTCAATAGTCGGCAATCGCTCGACATTTTCAAGTACATGCGGTAAATCCGTACTGTCCCTAGAGCAGAGAGAGGAGAAGTGCTCTACCCATCTTTGCATCTGTTGAGTTTTGTCGACAATCGGCTTACCAGATAAAGACTTAATGAGAGCCGTTTTAAGTTTGTTTGGTCCGATGGCTCTCTTGATCCCATCATACAAACTGCGAAAATTTCCAGTGTCTGCAGCATTTTGGATACTGAAGCTAATTTCATTTCAAAAATCAATACATATCGTCTTGCAGTCTGTTGGACCTTATTTCTAGCTTCTCTTAGAATTCGTAAGTATTCATCTGTTTGGATACGTTTGAACTTCAAGAATGCTGATCGTTTCTTGTCCAAAACAGCAATCATCTCAGAAGCGTTTGCTTCTAACCAATCGCTCGTTCGAGCTTTCTTCGGACCGTAAGTGGAAAGTGTGACTCGGCATATGCTGCATTTTAGAGATTCCTAGTTTTCTAAAGCCGATTCGAGTTGGGTTATCTTGAACTTTTGCAAATCGTGCAGCTACATTAGTTTCGCACGTAGCACCTATCCTTGTTTCAGTAAACAATTTGATACAGTGAAATCTCGACTGGGGAAGATTCAGTTGCGCATATACCAGCGAATGATCAGAGTCAACGTCTGCATTGTGATATGATCTGGTGAGAAGTACGCTTTCTATATTAGTGCGCCTAACACGAGGAAGATCAAGCTGATGCCAATGCTTAGAGCTCGGGTGTTTCAAAGAGACTATATGCTGTAGTTTTGTTTGAAAGGAAGTGTTACTGTGTGCACATTTCTTAAAGGCGTTGTCCATTTTCATTAGTTTGACCTACCCGGTACGTTCCGATAGAATTTTGCAAACTTTCGTTAACTGCACCAAATCTCGCATTAAAATCACCTTATACCAGTACACCGTTATTAGTGGCACGTTTTGAGGACTGTTGTAAGGTTATGGTAAAAAGGCTATACCTCAGAAGTCGTCGCAAAGACAGTCGGTGCATAAACGTTGAACAGCGTAATAGTACCAGTAAAGAACATGAGATTTAGAGTCCAAATCCGTTCGCTCCTGCTGCTTCTCGGTTCTGCTGCTTTTAGCAGGCTGTTTTGCACAGTAAATCCATGCAGTCGAGGTCCATCAGAACCCATGCCAACCCATTTAAAAAAGTGCAATCTCTTTGTTTTAGCATGTCAGTGATTAGATGTATACACAATACATTGGATGTTTGAAATAAGGGTTCCCCTTCCCCTAGAACCATCTCCACGAAGGTACGAGGCCCACCTACCCAAAGCATGCTGGTTTTGAGGCACCAGTAAGCCACCCTTGCCCTTTCTCCTATCAGTAGAAGCACTTCCGTCGGGGCACGCAGGACAACCCGTGCATGTCAGCAGCTGGACTTGGTTGTCAGAAGCTATATGAGATGCGCGTCATTAGATTATTTTTTTGGAATTGGGAGCTTATCCCCAAACCCTCCCCGGCCGTAACAACCTTGGAATCAATTTTGAAAGGTAGTTACAAATTTTAATGCAGGCAAATCATATGAAAAATGTTATTATGTAATAGGGTCAAGCAATGTTGGTGACACATTTTTCTTCATTAAATCTGTCGGAAATTAAGGTGTGCACCTAGGATACACATTGAGGATTATCGGTAAATAGATGAGACACAGATTTAGTCGACACAAAATGTTCAAATTTCGATTAAAAATGGTACCAAAAATTTATGATGTGTTTCCGAGTTTCCCACACACTTATCGATTACGTCACGATTCATCACACAGGTCAATCTGTCCATCGCGAATCACGTTCACCCATCGCGAATCCCACAACACAAGGGATCGCCTACTAGTCGAAGCGTTTACTAAGCACATGGCAAAGAAGTAAACAGACGCCTATCTTACATGGGCAACTCTCGTTACCACAACACGATACTAAACCTGCTGTACCGTTTGGCACTTCGGTCAAATGTGTGAGTCGAATTCGTACCGACCGGTTCATTTTAACCCTTTGTCTACTGATGGTAACTCTAGTTACCACCTTGAACAAGCAGTCGATTGTTCAGTAGCTTCCGTCGGTACCTTCAGTCACCATCGGAGTGCACTTGCCAGGCGGCGACTGGTACCTGATTCATAAAAATTAATCATGTGTTTTATTTATGCCATAATTTAGCAGAATAACACAAAAATATCCTAAAATACGTATATCCAATTACCGTAGACAAAGGGTTAACCATTTCGGATTCGATTGACCGACGTTAGTAAATTGCAAATCGTTCAATAGCGGCTGAAAGTTTTCACACTTTTAATGCCGTCTTCACTGTTTTCATTTTACGTAGACAAAATTTAATGGCAGGTTGTTCTTAACGAAATATTGATGCATCTTATTCAATCCTCTTGGTAAAATAAGCATACATTCATAGAGTATATTTATCATTTGTTTTACAGCGTCAACGACAAAAAGCGCCTAAACCTTACAAATAGCAGTAAATCATTTATTTATATTACTTGCAGTGTATGGGCGAAGCAACGAAACTAGTGGGACTCACCTATTTGTGTGATACCATAAAATGCAACACATTTATTTCAAATTTTCGATACGAGAAAATAGATAAAACGCAAAACGTTGAAAAAAAATCCGATGACACGTCTTTAACAGCCATTTTTAATCAAGTGGCTTTTGAATAGTTTTTAGTTTGGAGAAATTGCAGGTCATTTCAATCGTTTTACTTGCATCCACTGGGTTTGGGGAATTTTAGTAGAATTTTACTTCGAAATATTGATTTGGTTTGTGAAACAGAAATCATATATTAGATTTTAAAAATGCTCAGATTAGTATATTTCGGTCTTCCTTGTAATATACATGTTGTTGGCGCATGGGTGATGTTGTTTTGAGGAGAGATTTTCGTATCAGTTTGGCGTTTGCAACGATAAATCGCGTAACGTTTCATACTCAATGAGAAATTTGAAAGCATCAATGGTTTTCTGCGCCTTACGATGCTGCGGTTAGTGTTGATAAAGTATGGCTTCAGTTCTAATCTGTGTGCCTTGTAAGCATATTTTTCAAATAACTATTAGCTTGAATCATTATTCACAGATTTGTGTTTTTACCTGGTTTATTGAAATGTGTATTTCTAGATGTTCTAGATGTTCTAATTGTGTCCTTTCATATGCAATTTCAACATAGAATATATCAGTGAAAGAAAAGGAAATCATTTCCTAATTTTTGTATGCACTTTTCCTGAAGGTCAAGTACTACATTTAAAGCCAATATTCACCTCGAAATCATTTCATCCGTTTAATTGATTGTGTAGTATCGATGGCATTCAACTATATACAGACCGCCTAAATGAGATAAAGTTTAATTAACCTGCACTTATTTGGATATTTATTAATTTCTCATTCGCCAAAGAAATCATGATAAAATTAAGGCTCAATGTTCTAACCGCAAAATTGTCAACTAATCGATCGTCACCATGACAAATCTACTCCAAAATATTGATCAATCGATCCAATGAACTGCGCTCCGTCATCAACTTTCAAACATTGTCAAACGATATGTATATCGTCTGTGCTCAACTCGGACAAACGTATGCCAGGTGTATTCGCTTGTGTGGCAATTACGCACAAAATTCAACCCAGAAAGCGCGCCCAAATAAATTAGGCCAACCTTGTGCACGTTCAGTCATTCTAGTATTGAATCGTGTGGAAACGGTAGCTAAAACGAGTGGCTTTGTTAGATCAAGCTGAGATTGTACGAATGTTATTCTCATCAATCATCGCAATTGGCGTGTCCCATCAGACTTGTCTGTGGAAGCTGATCGGTGGGAGTATCATTCGTGTATTCTCGTGCTAATTCGTCGAAATGTCGGTAAGTCCGAACACATTGGATAGATGCGCCAGCGACAAAATTTTGATTCAAGTTATGAAGTTCTCGAAACTTATTTGGCATATACCCACCAAGACAGTTTTCGCAGAATGGTTTTGTATGCCTGAAATGTTTTTATACGCTAAGAAGGATGATTCTATGTGTTAACCACTATAAAACTGCTGACAGGGCAATCATTTATCAAGCAATAAAAATTTCAGACAACTGTAGTTACTAAGAATGGAATATGTTTTGAATTATCCGGAAGATATGCACAGCAGTTCTCAACGATTCTGGTGCGTGCGATAGGCTTTTCGTCCTATTCAAAAAGCTCACAAAATTACAAACAACATTCGAATCCGTTTTATAGATGAACGGGAGAGAGCGCGTAGATAGTTCAAACTCTGCGACCAAAATTCCATGTATGGGAGCGTGAATAGACAGTCAATAGAAAATCAATTGTTGAATTGTGAGTGTTTCATTTATTAATACGGTAAATATTTTGGGATTTTGACTGACTCAAGTTAATTAGGTCCAAATTACGTTTTCTCTGCTAACGTCAAGCGGGTTGTTTGAATAGGCTTCGAGGAAACTCGACAGAACGTTAACCACGTCAAGCCCAACGTTTCACACACATCGATTGCGTCACGATTGCGTCAACTTTTTCAACGCTAATCGCGTTCACCCACAACACAAGACAATACCAATTCATCGAAGTGTCGTGAGACAGAATTGAATAAAACGTCTATATTATACGGGTCAATCTGTTTCCATAAAGCTGTCCTCAATCTTTCTGTGTAGGTTGTCAATTTGATATGACTTGTCAGTCAATTTCTTATATATGGGTTCATTTCACGTTATTACCACGTTCCACTCGTTTGGCAGAACTCGAAGACTGCATATCGTATAACATCGCCTGACCTTGTCCATCTGCACCTACTTCCAAAAGGTAATGTCGCTTCTTACGTTCTCATGAATTTCCTTCATAATCAAATGCTTGCTTGTTTCAGAGTGCTTTCTTCAGTGCTCTCGGATGGTGATGATCTGCACATCAGCCGAGTTCTCATCATTGGGACTTTTCGCTTGTGCTTTTGAAACCTGTACAATATGAATGCTTGCCAGAAGCAGCAGCACTATGTGGTGTACACCTAGTTTATTTAGTGCAGCAGTAGATTTTGTCCTATATCTGTCCTTGTATCCAAAATTTCTGAAAAAAACAAATGCACGTAACAATGAAATATACGACCCAAGATTGAATACCTTATGAATGTTTACACCGGTCGAGAGGATGTTATAAAAATTAAATGAACTGGCTGGCTGGCTGATTTCGTGACTTAAGGTGAGTGCAAAGAGTGTTTAGAATTGGCTTGAACGCGATTTTTTGTGCAGGGTAATATTCGATATGACCTACATCTATTCTACCGATAAATTAGTATAAATTAACATCTAATCAGCCGAGCTATCCCATTGAATCTTGTTTCTTCTCTCCCGATAGGTGAGCATAAGTCTAATCTCCTAATACAGAAATCCTATAATAAATATCCTTGGGAATCGTCATGTACTAGAAAACGTTTTTGTCTAGTGATCATCTCCGGAAACCTGTTTACTGTATTCCTCACATGAACAAAATATGAATGATTTCATTAACCGATCATCCGCCCAATCCTGAGCATATGTTTTATTTGGTCAGAATAACAAACACAAAATTGCTTGCTAAATTCAGACTAAAGAGTATGTTAACCCTACTACAAAAGCACCGCTGGCGTTTACTGAATCAGGTTTATAGAATGAAAACAGTCGCGTTTCAATATCTGTACTCTATGGAGAGTTGAAATCAAGCAGTCTAATTTTGTGCCGGCCCCAATAGTGGTTCAAGATGTTCACAAACCATATATGAAAGCTCTTTGAATCAAAGAAGTACTTTCGATTAAACGCTCATATTGGAGGCACTGGTTAAGCGTCATTTTCACACTGGAAAAGTAAATAATTCTGGTGTCAGATGAACGAAGATCGAGCCAATAGTATGGAAATACCGCCAATCGTCTAAATATTTCCAATAATTTTGGCGCTGTAATAGATCTGTTTCCGTCTGAGTCGGACTTTTTGGTAACCATTTGTGATGTTATACGCTTGTATATCAAAGCAAATTTTAAACGGTTATATGAGTTGCCGGGAGTTATTTATTGTTTTTTTTTAAATACAACAATGGGGTTTAATTCAAATCAATTCAATTCAATTTAATGGTCTAAAAAGCAGATACCTTTACAAAAACCACAGAATAATATGGGAATTACGAATAGCATACGTAATAAAAACGGGATTTGTTTGCTTACTGATCAGTTTCGGAATCAGGTAAAAATATCAGAGCAGAAATTGTTTTCAACCGGTTCGCTGGAGTAAAAATGTATAGTTTACTTCGATGCATGGTTTGAAAGCTTTTATGTTGCAGAATATATAGGTTCAATGTTTGGATTGGTCGACATGAAGTTGTCCAAGTTTGATTTGAATATATCTAAGTTGGGTTCATTCAACATTATTTGAAGTTCAATGTCTAACGTTACGGGTTTTATATCAAAATGTAGTAAATGACAAATTAAAACAGAAAATATTATTATACTTGGTGTGTTACATTTAGCTTGATGGTTTGAAAACAAACTGGTTTTGACACGTATTTTGAAGCGAAAAAGATGTCCGATCTTCGATAGACAGGGTTAAAACAGAAATATAATAAGGTTAGACTACGGCTCTAATAAAGGTTGTCATTTAAGTACATTGCTTTACAGTAAATAAGAAGTATCACTAAAAATAATACGAATATCTCACATCACAAATAGAAAATGGCTAATTGAACATAGTTTCTGTGATATGCTCACGGGAAAAAACAACAATTATGTCAAATAATATTAATACATCGTTTTAAAAATGAAGGACATTTTTAAAAATTTGGGAAACAATGCAGGTAAACTAAGAAATGTGTTTAGCCGGATGTCAATAGAACAAAGATGAAAACCGTAGGCGCACAGCCTAAGTACTTTATAATACCAAGAATCAGAGGTCAACATGCGTTATCAAAATTTGTGAAGCTCAGAATCGGGTAAGTTTTACGTAAACCCCGGTACATTTTTAAGATCGTGCTAAGCGGAACTGCACACTGTTTATTTCAAACAACGATCCAATTTTTGATGACTCAACTAAACGCATATTCCCTGGACCAGGATGTAATTTTGTATGGTTTTCATGTCACGTAGGTAATAGGCATATTTGAAAATCAAATTTAACATTGGCAGCAAAAGAGTAGACAAACATATTTAAAAACGGAATCCAGAACAAACGCTTCTCAAATGAATATTTACATTTAAGACCAAAGTTGCTTCATGTTGTCGAAAAACTGTCCACGATTTATCCGCATATCTGGCTGATGTTGTTTGTTATGGCCCATTTGTAAGGATGTTCTTGTGTTGTACAAAGTAGAATGACAGCGAAATAACATGTTTCAAGATCTTAGATAGTTTCCTATTTTTGACAGAAGGAATCTCATGCAGCCATTCAAGTAATTTTCTCAGCAATATCTTATGACCGGGGAAGAACAAATTATAAACCGTAAATTCTGGTAGACTTTCATGTAACCGGTTTCAATCTTACTTGTGTTCCAGCCATTGACAATGGTGCCAATCGCGAGATTACGGTTCAATGATTGTCAGGCAAGCAATCTATGTATTTTTAGATTGAAATTTTACTCATTGAGTGCACACTTCATCAAATGGTAGATGTGTTCCATAAGACTGTTCAACGTACATATATTTTTCACAGCCGAAGTCTAGATTAGGTTGATCTTGCGAGTAGCTTAGAGACGTGCGTACACTATCTAGGCCGCAACGCGTATTCAAAGCTCTTCATAATTTCCGATAATATTTATTGTTTCGACAATAAAAATTTGATACAGCTGATTGACCATTTTATTTCGGTCACGAAGTCGTTTGCTAGCTAATTGAAAAGTGAAGAATTGCTTTTTGCCGAAAATGAAGAATAATTCGGATATAAACGCTAAATAGATGTCCAAATCGACGAAATAATTAACAGGGAATTTAAAATTAATTTGAATAAAGATAAAATACTAATATTTATTTTACGTTTGAGTCACGCTGTAATTAATTAGGCACTTAAATTATCAATCAATCACGTCCGTTGTTTCATTTATGGGTTTATTTTCTGTACTACAATTCCGGGTATGAAGACCTCACAAAGAAATTCGGTAATAGGTCAGAATATTGTTATCGGAACCAGTGAACCTAAACCGTAACTCTTGCAAGAAATACATCTGGATTCCTATCCTATCTATACAGTTTTCTGGTTTAGCGGCCAATCTGAACAATAAAACATCAGCCAAACATCTGGAATAAACTCCGGAAATTTCGCAAACCCTACAAAATTATAACCTCAAAGTATCGGTATTTGTAAATTGTCGTATCTGGCTATCAACTTCATCCATTTAAATTTTGTGAGTGAATTTAATATTTTAATTAGATGTCTGCACAACAAATGTTGAGTGTATACTGCTGCGAAAGGAAAGACTGATGCATTTAAAAGAATTTCCAATCAAAAATTCACACATCTAAATCCCTCAGGAGTTTTAAATCAAATTAGATAAGCTGCTTTCTTGACGTATTAACTTTTTTTCAATTTCACATCTTACAAACGAGGCATAGAAAAAGAATGATTAAATTGATAGTTTGTCTCATTAGGGTTTTTCCTTCAATGTTCTGGTTAACGGCTGTTTGATAATCAGTATTGAATAAAGGAAGCATAATTGATCTTATCCATGGTCTAAATCGATCGACAGAGGCCTACAACAATAATTGATCAAAACACTGGATATGAGTCACGAAGTACGCATAGTTAAAAAGGGTTTGCAGGACTGCGAATTTGATGGTCTAGTATTATTGATTGATTATTGCCGAGTAACTGAACAGAGGGATTTAGATATCCCTATGAACAAAAGCTTGATCATAAACCGGGTTATAATATTACGCAGCCAATCCTCCAGAAAGTTAATAAAATCAACGCATGAAATGAGAGCGGTATTTGTCCCCAAAAAATTAAAATCCTCCGACTATCAAGACAGCAAAATGCATCCAAAAGATAAAGTGCTTTATTACGCAACATTCTAATATCCTGAAGGTCTTTAAATAAGGGTTCCATTTCTCATCCATTAGTTGACCATTCGCGTCGGAGCATAAATGAATTTAGTGGAGATCACGCTGCGATAGGGACATAAATCTTGTTCCTGTAGTAACTGAAAGTGTAACCAATTAGTCTCAAAATTTATTTGAGAGTTATATTCTATTTTGAGATAGTTAAAGTTGATTTAAATAAATTTTATCTCATGTCCGTGTTTAATGATTGGTTAACAGTAGATCTTTCATCGGATTTGAAAGACACATAAAATTAACTGACTTGGCTTTGATTAATTGTGCCATATTTCGCGTGTGTATTCTGAATTAATTTCTGTATGCATGAAATGAATGGAAGCATCGTCCTGATCCAGGAAAGCACCGTACAGTCAAGCACTACATGTGGGCGAACTACTCTCTGGTTATCCGTTCTAGTCAAATATGTTAAATCAACATAGAAATGGCAGTGAGAATCCAGCGTGCCGTCGCATCGAACCCACTCTGGTAGAATGAGCACCTTATAAGATATTTTTTTCAGAAATCTTTTTACCAGATTCAAGGTCAAAGGTTTACGAATTTATGGTGCCAAAAAATGGTGCATGATGCTTCATAATTATGATTGTATATTTAATCTAAAGCATAGAAAAGATATAAAGTAATAATTCATCATCATCTAGTGTCACGGCTATTCGAGTTGAATCCTCACTGTTCATTGGAACGCAGGTAAAGTCAAATCGTGCTACAACAAATATCTGTACAAATTTTGTTTGACTATCTCGGCACTGGGAGCTGTAGCATTCGCATTCGGAAGCGCATTCCGAATGAGAGAAGACACGCACCTAATACAAATTTTGACGACAGCCGAAACTGGAATGTCTAGTGGGTGGATACGAGTTTATCGCTTGCCGCAGCATTTGAAATGAGTGTTGAAGGAGGTGGAGTGAGTAAAATTTTGTATGCAAGTTTCCCTACTCCGAACGCTTCGATCCAAGTACCTTGGTTTTGGATTCTACAGACAACTTTGTTTTCATGATGATATATTCTATCAAGTAGTGGTTCATCGATTTTTGGCCAAGGATTTCAAGTTTGTGATGCGTTATTACGTGGTTTGGATTATATAGTTTTTAGACACCGTAAACAAAATTTCAATTCAGTATATTGTAAAAACTGTCTCATGATACCCAGAAGGCGCTTGTAATTCACATCAGCATGACACATTGAATGCATCATTTCTGTATGATGAGCAATTGTCATAATTTGTCACTGTAATCTCAGCAATAGTTTCGCCACTTCCATTCAATAATCAGCTTAAATAGGTTACCATCATTCAACCCGGTTAAACAGGTGAAATTCTAAAAACATAATACACTCAGTTATGAACGGTTGGATTTAAAATGTTCGTTTATCGAAAGCGAACTGGAAGATGGACTTTTCAGATCAAATTTAGTCCATGGTTGTTATGTAAGACAGCATACCATTAATAATTCAGCACAAAGTATTGCAATTCTAGTCTTCATGAATATTAATCAAGCTTCAATAAATTATGCATTCTGTTCTCTCAAAATAACAATGGCTTCCTCCCAAATCGAGCGACTGCCATTAAATTGCATCTCAGGGGATGGACTACTGTTTGACATGAGTTATTCATTTTTGCGTGAAATTCTTTGGTAGCTACGAGAATGATACACAACGAACCTCGTGATAGAGATGATTTCGCGGATGTCCAAAAAACGCCTATTTTTTCCAATGGATAAAAGTGGTTTGGTAGTAGATACGAATGGAACAATTTCACATTTATACCACACACCTGACTTGGGAACTTTGATTCACTCTAATTTAA
The DNA here is from genome assembly GCA_013407085.1 of Atriophallophorus winterbourni. Lineage (NCBI taxonomy): Eukaryota > Metazoa > Platyhelminthes > Trematoda > Plagiorchiida > Microphallidae > Atriophallophorus > Atriophallophorus winterbourni. The sequence continues at coordinate 51,473 of JACCGJ010018795.1, read as the reverse complement.
TTTGCATAATTTATATCTTGGGAAAGTTTTCAATCGTTGCACGGACAGATATAACCATCAAAAAATTATTCGAATAATATTTGCTTTACAATTGTTGGTGTGATGCAACAACCGAAACAATGTATAATGCCACAATTTGAGGCTTTTTCAGTACATTTGGTACTATACTGAACTATATCACAATGTCCGTTGGCCTCGTTTGGTCGATATCAACCATGGATATATATCATAGGAGCGTGAAGCTTTCACGATTCACAGCTTTGAAAATGACTAAACATTCTGATTTGGGTGTAACAATCTCTCCCGCTGCGCTCACATTGATAGGCAGTATATGGACGATCCGCAGCATTTACACGCTGATGGCGTGATCTACGATCCACAGCCGAGAATAGCATATGCTCTTCCTTAGCTTGCAGATGTCGTTTTACAAAGTGCATCTAAAGTGAGCAGTCTAGCTCTTTCCAACTCGTATATTCAATGGCAATACCTTTCATATCTCTCTCGTATTTATACCGCGAGTGCGATTTTCCCAATGGACGACTTCTTGATTTAAACTCACCATACAATAGATCTTTTGGAATAGGAACACTTCCCATTATGTATACGTGGCCCAGCCATCATAGGCGGCGAGGTCGTAGCAGGGTAAATATGCTCTGTAGTTCAGCTTCTGAAAGCACTCCAGAATTCGTTACTTTACACATTCGCGATATTTTCAAGATATGGCAGATACAAAGCATTCCGTTTCCGTTCGTCCAGGTTACTAGATCACAATAATCGTAAGAAAAATGAATGGCTTTGCGTTTCATTAATATGAAACATGATTATACATCTTGTATTCGATTCCGCACGAATTTTTAATTCGTTGTTTTCTATTGGAAAATAAGATTTAACTAGCTTAAAATCGTATTCCTATTTAATTATTAATGTTTCAACTCTGACTGCTTCAATCACTGTAGTCTTTATCTTCTTTATTGTTGCTAAACACCGAAACCATATGGCTCGAAGCAGATCAACTGTAACTTATTACACTATGAAGTTTTGGTAATGATCTAATCATTTTTAGCTAAGGGGTTTAATATGTGTAGCTATTGTTTTCGGCGATCGAAGGTGTTTAACCTGTATTTTTTGCACCGGTAAAACTATTTTCGCAAATCCAATAGAAGTCATTGCACTGACTGCTTGATGCGATAGCTGGTTATGGCGCAAAATATTTCCTGTTCAGTCAATAAGATGCTAGAACCTGAATTCTTGATTGCCCCGTTTATTTTTTACGAGGTGACATCAGTGAAAACAGGGTTTCATTGCTATTTCCACTTTAGCTTGATTCATATATAAATCGGTGCAGGAGAAAATACTGATATAGACAAATGAACCGGAAGATCTTTGTTTCTTCATGGTACGATTAAAATGGTTGAGACTCCAAACGTACTATTGAAACAGTGGATCTTAGAACTCAGAACGCAGAACGTTTTATGGTAGAAAAAGCAGTAAGCATAACAATAACCATAGATTACGGGGTATATTGAGTAAAAATATAAAATCTCTTAAAAATTAATAAGGACAGTCGCATACAGCATTGTTTCATATACTCATATACTCATCCAGTTTAGAAGTGAAAACCGCAATAAATTTCGAGCGTGTGATTTCTTCAGGCTAAATGTTCCAAGTGAAACAATTTCTTACCAACAAAACATTCGACGAATATCCGATCGAGAATGCGGAATGCTTAAATCCTTAGAATGTTTTCCTGTTCGACTAAGTCCATTGGGCTTTAGCGAGTGTTTAAGTGATGGTTTTCAGTATGCAAGAATTTGAATGCCAACACGAGGTCACTGCTTATCCGTCGTTGGATAATATCATGTAGATTTCGATTTAACATTCGCTCTATTAAAGGCAAATTTCTCTATCGGGACACCAACTTCGTCGCACGATGATAAATCCTGTCCTCAGCCATGGTGTCCTGGCTTGGATAGAATATTCCATAACAGGTCGTAGATACGTATTAATTAACGAGGGTAAGGTTTCAGGCCTGAAAGTTCTGTACACTGTGCGTCAATGATGCATAGGCTTACTGTTGAACGACACCCAGATATAGATATCTTGCGTGCCAAGCTGATACGTGTGGTGCAGAAATTTTCCAGCAGCGTTTTACATTTCGCATGCTTAAACGGTGACTCATTTGAATCGGACCAACGAAATAGGTTCACAGATCCCGTTGTAATGCCATACAGTCATTAAAAGACGTGACACTTTTCCATATTTAAATATCATCGGCAAACAGTATCAAGTTACATCCAATATCCTCTACTATATCGTTCATGTACACCAAGAATAGAAGAGGTACAAGCACCGAGGCTTGCGGAACACCATTTGTGACGTCTATTTTTCTTCAGAGGGTGCAGCCAACGCGAACTTGGACGTGTCTATCAGTAAGATAGTCCCTTATCCAATTCAGCAATATTCCCGTTATTCCATAGGATTCGAGCTTTTTAATTAAGATGTCATGGTTGACTCTATCGAAAGCTTTGGAAATAAAGATGTAGCAAGTATGTACAGCCTCACCTTCGTCTAGTGCCTTGGTCAAATCCTCGAACGTTGTAAGAAGGTTCGATAAACAGCAACGACCTCTTCGAAAACCGTGTTGTGGTCAAAATATTTTCGTTTTCAAATATTTTTCTTGTGCGCGCAGTCTAAATTAATTCCATTAATTTAGAGATCATCGGAATTAGTGTTACTGGTCAATAGTTTGCTGTGTCTGAACGGATACCGCCTTTATAGATAAGGGTTATCATCCCTGCTTCTCAATGTGGCGGTGTTTTTACTTTATGTAGGCTGAGATTGAATAAGCGCGTGAGAGGAGCAGCCAAAGCAATGCGACACCTGCGAAGTAAGGCGGGGGTAATTTTGTCTGCGTCAGGAGACTTCTTTTCGTTTTGTTGACAAAGTTCCCGCCCAACCATATATTCAGTGACATCGGATAAGTGGTAAACAAAGTTTTACTTGAATGACACTGTTATATACGGTTCCTACAAATATAGATCAATTTCATTTTAGTTATTACTGAGAGTGTCTGTCGTCATTCGTAAAACATTTAGCAATAAACTTGATTTTCTTCTACACCAAAAACTATTCATTTAGCACGGATATGAAAAAATAAACAGCATTTGATAGCTGTTAGAAATATGGTCGCTCAATCTTGAGATTCAGTTTCGCGTGGTAAATTTATCATACGCTGATTGGGTAGTTTGTTTCGCTGCATCAATTCATGAAGAATATTAATGCCAAAATAATTTACTTGTCTGGAAAGAACGAAAATGTTGACGTGGTAAGCTGAAGATTATTTATTACATTTTGATAATTCAAATGCTTTTAATTTAAAGTTTTCGTAAATCAAACAAAAACACCCCCTAACGGATTTCATGGTGTTCGCGGTCACACAGGTAATTCAAAGTTTCAATGGTTGAAAATCAAATAATTTACCTGAAACATAGATTAAAAATATTGAGTTTGCATACAAAGAGCAAAACGCTTTGACAGTTTTGAAAGTTAAAATATGTACTGAGTTGCGAGGTTGAATTTGGTAAACATATACGTTTCAAGTTTAGCCTTGAACAATTTAGGCTTGATGCAAAATATAACGTATGGAGTCAGAGAGTCCCAGGTAAAACAAAATCGGACAGCAAAGAATCAATTTTGATAATTTGATCTAAAGTGTGGAATGCTTAACGCGATATGGACAATAGGATCACAATTCTGATGCATTCAAAAAGTGGAGAGGTATGAACTTGTATGCCAAAAGTTTGTCATGTCAACCGTATCCCGCATGGCTTTCAAGGTCAAATGTTGTTTACTATTTCTCCACTGTTCCAACGAATACGAATCATTATCGTTCTGTCCCTATCCGATGAGCGCGAACATTATGAAAGCAGTCGTGGTGTGTGTGTAATGGAAATTCATGCAAATACTGAATTATGTTTCAAGTCCATTTGTGACTACATCTGAATGAACGCCTTGTCTTGCCAAAATTTTCCAAAGGTATATTACAACTTCACACCTAGTCTGAATGGATGTCTTTCGCGACCAACCTGCACTTCAGTGCATTTAAATCGTTCCACATTTTAATACAATCAATTATGCGGACGAATCGCTTGCATAATTTTTCATAAGTAAATAAAACCATTCTGTATTTAAAACGCCTATTATACATAATTTATTTAGATACGAAGTAGGATATATGTTGCAATAGATTCCCGCTAAACATAATGATACATTGTATTTATATTTTAATCGAAATGACAAATTGGTTAATGTTAGGGAACAATTGATTTGTCATTGCTATAAAAATGAAAGTTTGTAGCAATCGGTAAGACCAGTTGTTGGTACCGTTCCGCCTCTAACACTGAAGCTTCGTCAGATCAAGGGTGATAAACAGAACAAGGAACGAAATTTAATATCACTTCATCCACCACTTCTAATTCGTAGCACCACTAAACAGCCTATTGAAATCCTAGGAATGTTAAAGGGGGTAAACAAACACCGCACCAATTGGTTTACGTACGCATCGCAGATTTCGGTCAAAGCCCATTGAACCTGGGCCACACGTGGAAGATTATATTTGTGTGAAAAAGTTACTAAAGCTGAGTGTTATTAAAAATATTATTAAATATAAACCTAACTTTAATTTATAATGCTATTTGTCAGTTGTATATGGTGAGTTGCAACTAGGAAGTCGACCACTGGGCAGACCGCACTTGAGGTACAAAGACGTTTGCAAATGAGATATGAAAGCTCTTGGCATTGACCAGGCGAGTTGGGAAAAACTTGCTCTTTCCCGCTCACATTGGAGGCACTGTGTAAAGCGTCATCTGCAAGCTGGGGAGGAGCAGATACAGCTCTTGGCTGCTGAACGCAGATCACGCCGCCGGCGTGCGACTGACGCAATACAACCGAGTTCTGACTTTCTTTGCCAGCGCTGAGGTAGAAATTGTTCCTCCCGAATCGGACTGTTTAGTCATTCCAGAAGCTGCAAAACTTGAACATTCACGCGATTGTGATGTTCATCCATGGTCGACATCGACCGAAAAAGGCCAATAACAATAGAGGAGATCTCTGGCCACATGTCTATCAGCCTTAGTGATTTCCACTGTCCCTGCTAGCAGGCGTTCCATCTAAAGTCGCAGCACATCAGCGTTTTCTAAGTCTATATTGTGGCTGGTGTCCAAAACATGTTCAGCTTAATCTAAGTCTTTCATTAGAGACCGATGAGCCGTCTCATTTTGTTGAAGTTTCTTTATGAGCTTCTTGTGCTTTTCCACCCTAGTATAAAGTTCACTAGCTGTCTGTCCTACGTAAGACTATGTTTAGCTTTAGCCTTATATAATTAGGATCGTGCTGATTCTAATCTTCAAACTGGAAATCCTGAAGTTCAGGTTTTGAGACTTAATTTATGATTATACTTTTGAGTCCAATCTGTTGCCCCTTTTATGATTGCTGACACTGATCTAACTACTTTTATCTTAATATTTTTGGACATTTGCAGGAGTGTATTATTCTGTCAGCCCAAATATTTCTTTCCCATCTAGTCTCCTTTGCTTTTACGTGAAGCCACCCTCAAAATATGCAGGAAATTATACTAATTTTTTTGTTACATACAAGTTCGCTTACCACGATATTACTTATGTTTTGTCCAGAAAGCGTGAGTGCATTCGGTTCTTTTGTTTGATACTTAATCACTACTTTTAAACTATTTTTAAGACAGTACATTCACTATGTCGCATTTAACTTTCGTGCTACTACTGTATTCAAGAATCATCATTTAACAATTCATGACAAATAAAAGCAAACGCTAAGCACATTACTAGGGGTTTATACTACACAAAAGTATTAGAGATGTTAGTCTATTCAGGAGGACTTATTCGGACAGAGCCCAGCCTAGATCTTGCGGGTCAAAAAGACAACTTAACTTTGCTCTTTTGCCCGGTTGAAGCGTTTCAACAATTACATTTTTAGACAAATTTGAGAATGGAAACGACACCATAATTTATTAATCTGATTGGTGTTACGGTTGTTAGAATCAGGTGGAAGTATAATGGGTTTCATCTGAGCATGGATGACCGTTTGCATCATTTACATAGCGAATTCGAATATTTTTAAAAACATTTATACGTGTTGCTTGAGTGATCAACGAGAGATTCAATCTGAATAATTTCAGTTATATGTTCAGTGTGTGATGGCTAAATCATTGAGATAAATCGTTGTGGTGTAGGGAATAAAATGTATAATCGATTGATGGCTTTTTTAAGGTGATCCAGATAATAAATCATGAGAACTTGAGCGCTTAATACAAAGGGACAAGAATAGAATCTAACGTGCTTATGTTCAGGATGGCTGTTGAGTTTAAGTGTATCTCATACGATGTAGAATGTTGGTGTTCTCCGTATTGTAACGAAAGCGGCAATCTAACCCAAAAGCTCTCAACATGCTTTTACTTGTGACACCTAGCAGACGTTTTATTTCCATTAGGCTTTAATAGGGGAAAGTATTATATACTGACACATCTCGGTAAACCAATCACGAATATTGCTAAATTAGCAATGCATCACTTGTGAAATAATAATTGCTCGCAAAATTTTCTCTCTCTTGTTGGGCTTTGGGCGTGAAGTAATCGACTGTAACTAATACATGCTATTCGATTTTTAATCAAATATAACCTGGATGCAATGTTTTCCTCATTATTAGGCAGTGAACGAAATTCGAAAATGGAGAATGATAATAGCCCTGAGGATCAGCATCGATTATCTGAGAACTTTGTTTGTTTCAAATGTGGAATAAAGTTCGCGAACAGGGACACATTGGCAATGCACATGATGGAGAGTGTTAGTAATGATGGTTGTAGCAAAATAAAAGCAAAACAGCACGACCCGTCAAATAGTGGTTCCATACAATCCCGAGAATTGGGAGAGGGAATGGCTCTGGCTTCCATGATTACCAGCGTATTATCTTCTATGTCACAATCAGCGGATAAGAGCTCGTCATTTAGCCTGACCAAGCTGGACAAATGGTACGATTTGCGAAAATCTATCGGAAATTTCCTTTGGGAAGAAGAACAAAACAAATACAACAAAGTTGCTGATCGCGTCTTGGAACAGTCTTGCAGAGAACCCTTAGATTCATCTGCGAACGCTTCTGTTGACAGAGAAGAAAACTCGGGGACACATAACAGACGCACTATATTGAACGTAGAAAATATGCGTAAATTCGATGATCGATTAATGCCAGCAAGTAATGAGCCTTCGAATTCAGTGAACCAAATCTATCCCCACACCAAAAGTTCCCAAAATTCTTCAGTATCCGGGCAACTTTCCAACAACGGTAAGTTATTCCATTCTAAATTTTAGGTGAATTAACTGAAGCGATTCGTCAAATTGACGGGGTTATTAACAGTGGCAACTTTAGTAAAACATGCTTCGTGTCTCCCGAATCGGATAACACCAGAAGCCAATCGGTTCCGCCTAATTCGTCACAAAGGAATCCGACCAGTTCAACGAACTCTTCCGTTGATAATATGGAGTGCAATTATAAAGGAACTTCGAATAATGAGCAAGACGAAGATTTACAACTATCAGTTGAAGTGAGAAAGCTCATTTTTAAGCATTTTTTCAGTTACTAACAATAATTTCAGACGATTTTTAAGCAATGAAATATGATGTTGTTGGTTTCGAAGTAGCAGAGAATAAACTAAATTAGCTAGATGTTATAGTTAGAAGCATGTATCCCAAAAACGGTAGTATTGTTCATGATTTTTCGAAAAATTGCGCGCAATATTCCTATAAACAATTTTTATTCATCATCCAGTTAAATATTTCTGTGATGATCATAATGTGATGCTCCCCGATAATTTTGTACGTAATAATGTTGAAGTTGCTTTTCTTTATTGCGCTGCGGCTCTTTTATCTTCGATTGAAATTGATCGAAATTTCGATTTAGTTAAATCGTCCAAACGTATTCTTGCTAATAAGGTTAGAATCAGTTGTGAGAAATTCGGCGTATCTCAAATTAAATGGGTGCTTCTGTTGCATGTACATAAGCGAATGCAATGTTCCCAATACATAATCTTGTACCATATTTTGTATGACTTTTTTGGACAGTAGTTTTGCAAGAAGAAAATGTTTATTTCGCAAACGTCAGATCGGAGTTACACAAAACGTTTAAGAAAAACTCTGCTTTTCTCCGTTCGATGTCACTCCTTATAACACAGTAATATACACGGTAGAAGTTGTCCAGTCTGGTTACTCGGTTTTAACATGATATATGACCGAAAATCGAATATGATATCAAACTCCAACTAACATTTTATATGAATAGTTGTTCGAAATTTTGGGGATATTTGTTCACAAGTATCACATTCGTATAAGTTCAGCTTCAATCGTTTTCCAATATATGTTGTAGGTCAATATAATCGACGCTGACCCAAATATAAAAATACACAAAAACCAATCATAATTCCAATGTTTTTTATAGGAATCTATGAATTGTAATAATTGGATCCCGGAATCTGATCAAATGGATACAAAAAGATCTGCACATAGAAGGTCATTGTATACTGCTTCGCTATACCATTGGCATTCCCGGCATCCATATCCACTCAAGCCCTACAACTTTTCAAAAGCTACGCAGCAATCACGGGATTCTACGTGGAACTTGAGCACTTCAGCCAACGATAACTCAAAGTATTCAACTGATATGAGGAGCTCACCTTCGACACATGGTGGTAAAATATACATCTTCAAGTCCCAGTACGTGTGTTCGCACTGCCAAATATTGTTCAAAAATCAATTGCTATATAATTTGCACATGGGTCTGCATTGTGTTGATCAGCCTTGGAAATGTAACATGTGCGGTAAAGTATGCTCCGGGCTTTATGAGTTCACCGTACATTCCCTGCACTTCTGAGCTATGCGCTCAATTTAATTTCGTGAAATTATGTTTCTATAATGTTCATGTTGCGCATTGTGAATTAAATTTAATTATTATGTCAGATTGTTTCAAATATAACTCTTGAAATCACACTAAACTCTTCATTTAGCCTCAGGTCAGACGATTTTTTGGACTTTCATAATTTTGAGAGAAAAATAAAATGAGCACTGCTAATTCAAATCACGTGTTTGAACAAAATATCTAGAATTTCAGATTTTTCAGCAAGTCCGATTTTATCCCTTATTTAAGTTTACACTCTGACACTTTCGCGAATTAATAGTTGTTCCCAAGCCATATATGAATAATTATAATATGTTTGTGGTCTTCTCGTCAAGGTCTAACGTTTAATACCTTATTTGCTCTATGGAACGGAAAACACGTTGACTTTTCATACATTTCCTCGTTACATCCGCGCGTGCACAACTGGATTACACAAATACGAATGGTCATTGGGTCTCTCTCTTACAGCAACTGAAATCTATACTGGGCGAGCAGTCAATATTCATTCTGAAGAAAGCTTCTCAACATAAAAATAAACTAAGATGCAGGACTAAAAAATGAATGAAACAAAGGGTAAGAGGATGTGAGTTTCATAATGGCTACAAATAGTGTATGCATGGGCACAATTTACGCAATGATAAACAACGCTATCCGCTTAATTCGATATGATAAACAAGCTTTTCAATCGCATTTGATTTCTCAGATGCACCACAATCCAAAGTACTTTTATCGACTCGTAAATGATAGAACGAATATTAAACGAAGAGTTGTTTTATTGAAAACGTCTTCTGGTTTCACTGAATGCGTTGAGGAGACGCTAATCTATTGCCAGACTTTTATTTTAGAGTTTTCGCGCCAAAATCCACGGAGCCTGTTGAGGATTCCATCATTCAACTTGACCGACTGAGTTTGAGTGAATTCTTGAATACTCCAACGGCGGTAGCGCAGCACTTAGGAAATTTACATGTACAGAAATCTTCAGGACTGGACGATATGACTCCAATGCTAAGCCAAACCTGTCATACGCAACTGTCTGAACCTCTATCTGAAATGTTTATTACCGGGACAAATAACAACCATTTGCAAATGAAGTTGACGTTCTGATGTCAAAACATTACCGGCCGGTGACATTACTGTCTTCGGTATCAAACGTTTTTGAGCGAATAATAACGGCAGAAAAAGCGCAACATCTATAAAGGAACGGACTTTTGCCAGTTGACCAACATGGATTTCGCAGAAATATTTCTTGTCTAGCAAACTTGCTGATAAGCTAAGACGACTGGACGAGTGTTGTAGATGCAGGTTGATGTATTCACGAATGCTACCTGGACATTTCTAAAGCTTTCGACAGAGTTCATCATAATTTAATTTCAAACAAGCTACATAAACAAGGCATTCTTTGAAAATTATATGAATGTACTCGTGATTACCTTAGGCACTGATACATCAGAGTTCGTGTAGATGGCATATTAACAATGAAAATTGATGTCACTAGCGGTGTTCAAAAAGAATCGGTGCTTGGACCAATACTGTTCCTAATCTACATGAACGATTTACCAATACCAAACGACAGTAATATGCTTCGGTTTGCTGTTGAAATAAATACATGGAGGCGAATCAACAATGCTTTTGATTGCATTTTGCTACAAAACGACCGAAAATAACTTGCATTGAATATATAGAAGGATCATGCAGATTGGTCGCAATCCTGGCTTTTCCTACCTATACAAGCTAGTCAACCAAATCTTGGTTTACACAGTGGAAGAAAAGGACCTGGGTGTCTGGATTTGTGGTAGTTAGAAAGATGGTCTACAATGCAAATCCGTTTACAAACGCGCGTCTCAGCTGCAAGGCATGTTGTGGTGGATATTTGAACGCTTTTCCTCGGATCGATTTCCTCTCAGATACACACAGATCTGGACTATGCTACACAAGCCCGGACACTATGGCTCCAGAAAGATATTTTACTGCTAGACCAGTTCTTCTTTGAGCTCCTAAGCTTTTCAATGGTTTTAAATTACGTTATACGTCGAGCGATTCGGACGACTGGATCTGAGGACACTTTCACAAAGGAGAATACGGGTCGATCTTATATTTGCATATCAAATCCGTATTACGTTTTTCACACCATGGATTAAATATTCCACCTTCGACCTTTCAGCAACTCCGGTGGTTATCATTGCAATTTGGAAATACCACACATCAAACGGAACTGCTGCAGGTATTTTTCTGTGGTGCGAGTGTGTTTTGTTTGGAATTCCCTACCTGCCGATTTGGTAAACTCAAACACTGTAGCTAAACTCAAATCGAAACTTGACGACTACATGGAAATTAATCCTAATTTTGCCTCCATTTCCTATTGATTTTATTCATACAGCGTGTTGTCTTGCATTTTCGATATTCATTCTACGCATCTTGATAGCCATGTATAATAGTCAGACAATCGTAATATTTGTCAGAATTTGTCAATTTACTATTCACAGAATGTCACTACTCGCAGCATTCAAGTCTCGTATTTGATGGGGTCTTTTAATTAACTTCTTTATCATTAAGCCTATCTTTGCTAACAACAACGAAAATGATATCAACTATCTTTGCCGTTCCAGGGTTGATTTACACGTTTAATTAATATTCTCTAACGAAATCCGCGAGTAATTCACCCCGAAGGTCCTATAGTCCGAATTACTCTTAACATAATACAGTGTTCAAAGGTTTCCGCTGCCGCAGCAATCTTGGAGATAAGTTCCCAATTCAAAAATTGCCCAAATTGCGCGCGTCTCGTATAACCTCTGACAACCAAGTCCAGCTTCTGGCCTGCACGCGTAGTCCTGTGTGACCCGGTGAAACTTCTTCTACTGACAGGAGAAACGGTGAAAGCGGCTGAATGGCGCCTCAAAACCAACTCGCTTCGAGCAGGTAGAGATCGTAATTCCATGAAGGCGGTACACGTAGTTAAAGGAAAACATTTATCTCAAACCTTCACTAACTTGTGGATACATCCAATGATTTAAAAATCTTCAGGATTCAACCGCAAAAAACAAATCCGGAGCCGGAGTCTTGTTAAGCAGTCTGAGGTTGTATTCAACTTCTGCTAACTTCTGCGACGGTATCCTTGTCCAACCGCATCAACCTAGCTGTTCCTTTGATTCTGGTGGTGCTGTGGAGAAAGAAGAATTTGCTGCATTGGCAACAGCTAGTTATTCATATTGAACTGTCCTGGCGTACATCTCAACGCACCAATGGAGAGAACACGTCATTCCGCGTCTATGGATTATTTACTTGGGAAACTGCACGTACGGGTTAAAAGCTATGGCTCGACTGGCGTGAAGCTTAGCGCCTAGGGCTGCTTCCGACGGTGAGAGAGATTTTCAGTCTCATTTGACCGCTACCGCCCGCCTCAAGCTGGGTAGCCCCCAGTCAATAAGCTGCCATTTCGCCACGATCTGCTATCCTCATTGAGTGCATGGGGATTAGGAATCAACCGACAAGAAGACTGTATTTTTCCGCACCAGCGAGAAGAATTACTGAACAACAGAGGTCAGTTCTGAAACAGGTCCATGCTCCCAGGATTTCATGACGACGTCTCGAATATCAGATGTGCAATAAAATCAGCTGTGATTAACAATGAGCTGTAAAAGCTGACGGTCGACGCGGCTGGCCTGCAAGCGACGAGATTACCAGACACTGAAATGCTAAACGAAAGTGATTACATATTTTTGGAAATGAAGGGGTTCTGATGAGCCTCGACTATTGGAGTTTGGTTTGCCGTGCAAAACAGCCTATTAAAAGCAGCAGAACCGAGGAGCAGCAAGAGCGAATGGGTTTGGACTCTAAATCTGAATTTTATTACTGGTACCAATAAACTGGTCAAAGTTAATGCAGCGACGCTCTTTGCGACGGCTTCTGCGAAAAACGCTATTTATCATAACTTCACAACAATCCTCAGAAACGTGCCACTAAAAACGGTTTACTGGTATGAGGTTATTTCAATGCAAGATTTGGTGCAGACAACGAATGTTTGCAAAACTGTTTCGGAACGTTTGGAGCCGGTCAAACCAATAAAAATAGACAACGCCTTTAAGAAATGTGCACACATTTTTTCAAACAAAACCACAGCATAAGGTCATTGGCAACATCATCGCTCTAAGCATTGGCATCATCCTGATCTTATTCTTGTTAGGCGCACTAATGTAGAAAGCGTAATACTCACAAGATCATATCAAACCGCAGACAGCGACACTAATAATTTGCTGGTTTGTGCGCAACTAAGGCTTCCCCAGTCGAGATTTCACCGCACCAAATTACCTGCTAAACCAAGGATAGACGGCACTCGCATGTGCTAAACTAATGTACCTGCGCGATTTGAAAAATTTCAAGACAACCCCACTCGAATCGGCTCCAGAATACTGGGAATCGCTAAAATGCAGAATATGCCGAGTCACACTTTCCACTTACGGTCAGAAGAAAACTCGAACTAGCGACTGGTTCGAAGCAAAAGCTTCTGAGATGACTGTTGTGTTGCTGAGAAACGTTCAACATTCTGGAAGTTTAAAGGTATGCCAACAGATGAAAACTTACGACTTTTAAGGGAAGCTAGAAATAAAGTTCAACAGACTGCAAGGCGATGTGCAAATGATTATTGGACTGAACTTAGCTTCAGAAACCAAAAAAGATGCAGATACTGAAAATTTTCACGATATGTATGATGGGATCAAAAGAACTATTTGTCCAAACAAAAACTTGAAACGGCTCCAATTAAGTCTATATTTGGTAACCCGATTGTCGCAAAACTCAGCAAATTAAAAGATGGGTAGAGCACTTCTCCTCTCTTTACTCTAGGTACAGTAGTCTTTTACCGCATGCACTTGAAAATGTCAACCATTGAACAGCTAGATACTTCCCTTACTCTTGATGAGCTCATTCGGGCAATCGACCGCTTAGCGAATGGGAAGGCCTCTGGTGACGACAGAATTCTACGTGAGCTCATCAGATACTGTAGAACAGCATAATTACAGCCTCTTCACCATTTGCTTCTTCTGTGCTGGCAGGAGGAGTGTGTCCTACAAGAGATGCGAGACGCAAAGATTATCACGCTATTTAAGAATTAGGGTGATAGAGGCGACTGCAACAAAATCAGAGGAAACTCCATTCTGAATGTTGTAGACAAATTGTTCGCTCAAATCTCACAGATCCGGTCACACGTTTTGGCTGATAGAGATTACTCCAAATCTCAATGTGGCTTCCGCAAGGGAAGATCAACCGTTGAAATGATCTACTCTCTGCGAGAACTTCAAGAAAAGTGTCGGGAACAACGTATGCCAATATGCGCTGTTTTATTGATTTAACAAAGGTATTCTACTGTGTCAGCACAGAGGGTCTTTACAAAATGATTGATCGAATACAGTGCCTCCCAAGCCTGCTCGAACGCGTTATTTCCTTCCACACTGTCTTGAAGGGCTTAGTCCATTTTAACGGTTTTGGTTCAGAAGCATTTTGAAATTCGCAGAGGCATCAAAAAATGGTGTGTACTTGCTCCCACACTGTTCGGTATTTTCTTTGCTCTGCTTCTGAAGTACGCTTTCAGGACGAGAACAGAAGGTATATACCTACGCGCGCGAAGTGATGTCAAGCTTCTCAACCTGAACCGGTTGAGAGCACAAACCATAGTACGGGATGTGCTAATCCGTGACCTGCTGTTTACCGACGATGCAGCCATTATTGCTCACTCCTTAAAACACCTTCAGTCGCTAATGGAGTGTTTTCGTCGGTATGCAAAGACCATTTCAAGGATTTAGGGGTTCAAGGATTTATGGTTAAAAAGTTAATACTTTAAAACACCACAGGACTACGGTATGAATGAAAATGTGAAAAACATAATAGTATAAGAGGAATACAGAATATCAAATCTAAGGCTCACCAATGATGTTCTTTTGCATGAAAGTCTACCACATTTTGAAGTAGGGAATTCCAAAGATAAATGGCGCAGACAATCAATGCGGGAACTTGGAACGTAAAGGGATAAGGTATGTCCGCGTGTCACTTTTCCATCACATACATCGAGCAAGTGTTTTAGGGGATGTCCTTCGATAGACACAATTCTATAGGCCAGAATAATATCATGTCGTATCCTCCTTTGGGAAAAGTCATATAGACCCAGACGTCGCAATTTTCCGGTATACGAAACATTGCGAAGACCCATCACTAACTTTGTTGCTCTATGATAGATTTTATCGAAGAGAGCAATGTCTTTTCGCAGCCAAGGAGCCCAGACCTCTACGGTATACTCCATCGTATGGCAAAGGTAAACGTTTATTATTCTGGGTAACGTTACCAGCGAGAATCTTCCAAATATTCTTCGAAAGATACCTAACAATCTGTTTGCCCGTCGATATATATTCTAGCAGTCCACGTAGTCTTCAGTTTTTCATTCATCCATACTCGAAGATCTTATTCCAACGAACTCCATGTCAAGTTATCAGCTTCCAATCCATAAGCCCAAGGAACATTCGTGCAAAGGTGGAGCATCTTACGTTACCTTATATTCAATTTCATATCATTCATGGCCGCCCAATTTGCCACGTTGTCTAAATCCATTTGCAGTTTCTCGCAATCATCTGCAGAACTGATTTGCGTCCAAATTTTCATATCATCCGCGAACAGGACCATTTTGGATGACATGAGGTGTGTTTGGCCCCTCGTTTATGTTTATTAGAAAGCGGAGTGGGCCTTGCACGGATCCTTTTGGGACTCCGCTGGTGGTTTTGAACTTTTGAGATAGCACTCCGTTCACTTTAACTCGGGCGTGGCGATCTGACATGTAGTCGCAAAACAATGATAGTAGTGGTTCACATATTCCTAAATATATCAGTTTCGGAGAAGCAAATGGTGTTTGACTCTGTCAAGAGCCTTAGAAATGTCTAAGTGGCGGGCGTGAATGCAAGAAATTATATCAAAATCCTTCGTCCAATCGTCTAACGCTATGAGAAAATTCGTTAGACAATAGCGAAAACAAATTACGTAATTCAAAGTGTGCAACCATTCTCTCCGAGAGTATACGTTACATGACCTTACCAATAACAGGTAATAGTGTGACGGGACGATAAATTGCAGCGTCAAATCGGCAGCCTCCTTTGAAGATAGGTGTAATCACGCCGGACTTCCGATCTTTCAGTACCACTCCTTTAGGAATATAATAATTAAACAGGCTGGAAAGAGGTTTACAAAGTTTTCGATGACAGAACCTGAACACATCCAGTGTGATGCCATCCGCACATTGGGATTTTATTACAATTAGTTCAAGTAATTGACGTGCGACAATCTCTGGATTTATCAAAATTCCACACAATGTTTCGATTCCTGAGTTGACTGAAGCCTAACAACGCTCCACTAAAACCTTTGGCGCGACCATTTTAGAGTAATAAATCGCGAGAGCATTTGCGGTTTCCAACGCGGTCTCCGTGAGCTTTTCACCATTCTGGACGGCAAAAATACCTGGTTTGCCTTTTGCTTTCGCATTCATAATTTTTAATACTAACTTAGGGTTGTGTTCCGATTTTGATAACAGGATCAATTGGTGCGCTTCCTTATCCTCTCGAATAAGTGAAGTCACTTTGTTGCGTGACATACGGAAATGTTGCCAATGTTGGTCTAAAAATCAACCTGAGCAAGACCAAAGTAATTGGTCAAGGGATTGTATCCCCTCCTTTCATTACTGCTGAAAACTGTCAGCTTGAACCAGTACATCATTTCAAATATCTTAGTACAACCATCTCGGATAATTTCTCGCTAGACACGAAGATAGATAAGCGGATCGGTAGAGCAGCTGTCATTTTGTCCCGATCTGCACTATGGTAAGATGCAATCTGGTGGGGGACCACACTTGCGGTACAAAGACGTTTTCAAAAGAGATATGAAAGGTCTGGGGAGAAGCAGATACACCTCTAAGCTGCTGGACACAGATTACACTTCCGGCGTGCAGCTAACGCAGATCGACCGACTTTTGCCTATCGTCGCGAGCCTTGCGGGATTGATTGTTCCTAACGATTCGGACTGTTTAGCCATTCGAAATGCTGTGCATCATGAAAATAATAATGCGACGGTGATTGACATTCATGGTCGACATCGACCGAAGGAGGCCAACATTTTCATAGATATAAATACTTTGTACCATGACTATGTGGTTATTGTAAAACTAATTGATTTTAAACAATAAATCTTGAATCTTTCCTCCTTCAGACAAGGTTATTTCAATTATGATCTGCGTTACGAGAGGTAACAGGAATCTAGTAAGTAACTTTTGAACTTTTTCGCGTCTAATGGATACGTTTGGCACGACCGAATTGTTTATTTAAGTGAGAATAATGCAAAAACGAATGAGGTTATCTAGGAATGCTGAACACAATATACGTCTTCGTGCCGCACCAAGATTTTGTTTCCAATATTCATACATTGGGAACAAAATAATGGCTTTTAATTGCTGGCTCTCATTGAACGGAGACATACAATTCGAGTACATGATTCCGATGCAAGTGATACTTGACTCTGTTGCGCATACAGATGAGGAGAATGTATTCTTCGATGATCGGACATTATGTTCACCTGGAAATTGGCTACTTTTATCAAAATCCTGGACAGCATGAGTACACCGGTGAATGACGCTCGATATGTTTTCACCGAGGATTCGAATATAACTTCAGCACAAGCTAGTCGGAGCACGACAATTCAAAATTTAGCAGCGAAACTGTTGCTAGACGTTGCTTATCGATTACAGCTGGATTACAAAAGACAGAAATATTTCACAATTGTATGTTTAACGCTCGTTAAGGACTCTGAGTTTAGTCCAAACATTCAACCAAAAAAATCCGGTCACAATTGGCTCAAATTTATATTAAAACTAAAGTTAAATATTGTGAAGGGCTTTAAGTTTCAACCGCAAATGCCGCCTTAATTATCACTTTTATGAAGGCATTTGTTTACCATCTGTGCTGAAAAATTCCTTGGTTTACCCTGAACTTGTATTTTAGGAATTATACGAAAAGCAAATAAATGAAAAATAAATGGAATCTGTGCTAACTGAATAAAGCAATGTTTCAAGTGAAAACAAAATGCGAAATAGTTTCTGATCATACGATAAGTTTAGGACATCTTATTGTCCGGAAATTGTTCCGGGATTAGATGAATGATATTTCGAAAAAATCTTGATGCAACGAAAAATCATGTCTAATCAACCACAACAAAATTTCTTCTTTCTCATTACGGGTTCCTCGAGTTTGATAATATTTTGAAGCAAGTTATCTTCCTTGGTGGTCAATAACCTATGAAATATTAGGTGAAATGTTCAGGTAAACATACTTTGTCAATTCCACGAAAGCTAAATCGAGATTATGTCCCGTCCGAGCGCTCACTTCGAAACCGATCGAATCGTAATCCTAAAAATTGAAAATAAGTTCAGCGGTGGGTTCACATTCCATTCACTTGCAACTGGTTTATTGCGGTTTGCAAGCAGGTGGATTTTATTATTTTACGAAAATGTACCGTTACTCGACAATAATGATCCCGGCAGTCAGATATCAGTCCAGTGCTTTGAGGGTAGGATGAAGATCAGTGATAGCGAGATGATTATATGTTCTGAAGATAACTCGTTGTGCGCTATGGTTGGTTGAGTGCAAACTTTTATGGAAAACAGTATTGGCTACATTTTAATGTGAACTGAAGTTAAGTGGGCCGCATTTATATCATATTCAGATAAAACTTAATACTTCTGTTAGCATATCTGGGAAAATTTGATATCTGCAAAATTAGGAGCAAATGACATATTGGCACGATACTTCATGAAGTGCTGGAGTATTGCGTATCATTGACTTCCATTCAAACCGCAGGCATACGAAGTTTTAAGTCACTTTCGTAAAACAGAAATCCTGATTAAGTGCTATTATTTTTATGCTCTGTTGAGCGTAACAGGCACATTAGATTTGTCTAAGATTATTCGAATGTAGCGACTCAAAGAAAATGCATAATCTATAGTGAGTTGAAATCAGAAAGTCGATGAATAGGCAGATCACACATGGCCTAGAAAAACTACCGTTTTCCAGCTGCACGTATATATTCCTTACTAATAATTGTGTCCTGCATAAAATATTTTATTCAACAGATAACGATTTTGGTATAATTGAGTTTGTTCTGATGAAAGCAAACTGCGCGAAATGTGACATGGATCTTACGAACTGAATAAATCTTGCTCTTGACCGTTTATGTTTCAGGCATTGTATGAGGCATTGTCTGCAAGCCGGAGAAGTGCAGAAAGCGCTCTCGGCTGCCAACCGTAGATCATGCCGTCATCGTACAACTACCTATCGCTGTGAGTGATACGTGGAAGATTGTTCCTCCCAACTCGGACTGCTTGGTAATTCTAAAACTGTGAAGCATGAAAACCTCATGTGCTAATGATGTACATCAATTGTCGACATCAACTGAAGGAGGCTAACGAGATATATGCGCAGACTTATTTCAGCTAGTTGTTGGAACCGCCAAAATTGTACAAGAGAAAAGGTGACAGTTTGTTGGACCTTAATCTTGCAATGAGATTAATTGATTTTCAATATATAGCAATCGTTTTTATACAACCCTTTCAATAAGCAAGTGATTTTTAATGCAGACTAACCTTGATCAAATCTTGCATCGCACAATTTGTCGATTTTTCATCAACTCCTTCTTCCCTTTTCTCCAAGAGATCAATTTTATTAGCCAAAATCATGACTACAGTGTTCTCTTCCGTTTCATCACGAATCGACTGCAACCAGCCACGCAAAGTGATCAAAGTGGTTTCGTTGGTTACGTCGTAGACCACCACTACCGCATCTGCTCGACGATAGTATTGTCTCGTTATACTTCGGAACCTGGACAAGCGAGAAATTGAATTAGATTTACAACGGCCTTAAGAAACTGGTGCTTAAATACTCATAGGCTCGTATCCTGATCTAGCGGATTCGATTTTAATTAAACGTAAAGCCACAAGCTAGTCCGCAATTATAAATAAACAATCTTGAATTTGAATCAACGTCTTGTTTGTAAAATCATTTATTTTGCCACAAAACTCCGCCAAGAATTAGCTAGTTCACTGATTCACAAATGTGCTAGATGCCTCCGATTAACTTTAGATTCAAAATAGATGTATTTGAGGTTTATTCACTTTATAAGAAAAAAAACTAAAATGGACAAGTGCAAATCGAGTCCATTCTAAATCAATCGTGGTCATTTAAATAGGAATACTTCCCAGCTAATAAAGGTCCTACCATGACAAGTCAAAATATAATTTATATTGACTCGAACAGTCTCGACTCGCACATGTGCTGAGTGTCAGCTTGGGCTCTTTCCAAAGTAATTTTATTCAATTTCCTTTTTATACTCCGTATCCAGTTTCACGTATTTGCCTCTCATGTAAAAAATGAGTGATTTCATTCTTTCACCGATATAATGATCTATCAAAATTATTGCAATTATTCGACTCATGCATACTGTGATTTCTGGTTTTAAACATTTTACCATCGGATCAACGTGCTACAAATATTTGTTCATTCTCCGTGATTTTGCTGTAATTAATGAAATCCATTCATCGTGGGAAAACCAAGCAAAACAACAAACTACCACTTTTACCTTTCTTGGCCCGCTGTATCCCATAGTTGCAAGATTGCGTTGACACCATCGCTATCGATCAGTTTCGTACAGAAATCGATGGCGATTGTGATCCCGGGTTTGTTATCGAAGTTCCCGGTGACGAGCCGTTGAATGATGCTCGTTTTACCAACGCCAGAATCACCGACAAATGTGATTTTGTAAATACGCTGAGTATGCAGCTATAAGGCAAACACAAACAATAAAATAGATTTTGGAATCGGAACGTAATTTTTAAATTTTAATGCTCTTTTTTAATGTATAATACCACACAATCATGCTATATCTTGACATTATGAAATTTACCTTGATGGCTCAAATTACCCGACCACCCGTGACGAAGTAGTCGATATTATTATGGGAGCTGTTACTGAAGATTTATGTCTGTGTCATTCTTAGGATTCATCACTAAACTAGGCGGCAACATTTTCCTAAATGTTTACTCACAGAGACAAATATGTACATTAACTAGAGGCTTATAAGTTAAAGTTTTCCTTCAACAATTATTGTAGGCCAGAACCCATCGTAAGCTATACCAACAATATTTCCCATCGCACTCGCGCCCCCAACGGTGGCGTCACAGTATCTGTTCGGATAACCTTGCTCGGAACTAAAAAGATCATTTGCATGCATTTCCATCAAACAAACCCCACTGCATGGATATGCATGCAAAAGTGCTTTTATGTTCATGGTGATGGGATTAACCCCCATCTACATGAGTATGATCTCATGTGATTGAAAAGGTTGTGTTGTACCAACCTTATCCAACAGTGGTATACAAGCGCAACTTGCTTACTCTGAACTGTTTGCTGTAGCATACCATTAATTTGCTCCTATCGTATCTAACACAAAATCGACCGAGGATCGTACACATGAGAGAATGTGGCGATTATTGAACTAAGATTAAAATAAATGACATATCGTTTTTCCCACCTACATATTTTTAATGTTGGGATCATTAAATGATTGAAGTGCTGTTAGATTTTACGTCATATAAAATTCATTAAAAAATTAAATTGGCTATTTATAGCACACACAATGTTTTGTGCACAGCAGCAAATCTGGATGAAATTGCGATCGATTGCACATAACTGTCCGGTAGGTGAACAATATGTTTGAGTTCAAAAATATGAAAAATTTCACATAAAAATGAAACACACGTAGTGCTAGCGAGGAACCATCGATAATGACCTAAGATCAACCAGCAGCGTTGTCCAACAGCTTTGGGCTACTGATAAAATGTTGTCTCTCGTGTATAGAACTACACAGATACATCAGATGATTACATTGATAAGGTGAAACAGCTATTAACTAACATACCCTCGAATTACATTTGTGGGATTCAAAAAAAATCGAATAATTATTTGTCAGTACAGTTGCGGTATGTGCTTCTCAGAACAGACAAAGTTGTTGGGTTAATATGAAAGCGGTTATTGGATATAAATGCTGTATAAGTATCATTAATTTATGATTTCGCAAATGCTCCAATCAAAAAAACCGATGATATTGTCTACGGGCATTTCGGAGCTGAAAGGCTAGATCCTCATTGACCTGAACCACTGGTGATTTATGGGATATGAGTGTGCTACTAAGTTCAAGACTTCTATAATGCTTGAAACAAGATTTTACAAACCGAATATTTATGTTTATTATAAAAAATGAAAAAGGAGTCGTATACAAACATTATCCTACTTATATTATCGTATTTGAACGCAACTTTTCTTTAAAGTTCGTGATAAAAGAAACGTCATTACATGTTGAGACAGAGAGATTCTAACAAGTTAGCAACCATTACTTGGAATTGGAATAGAATTATGGTAATTCGTGTCATTGAGCCGGCAAAATTTATATTTCAGGATTATGTCATGGCGTGCCAACCTTCAACAAAATCGCAACGACTGAGATGTTGCAATCAGTCGCTGTAGGGAACTCTACCTCAACTCATTCTCAATGTTATCGCCGCGATTTACGTCATTTGAAAACTTTAATATACTTTAAATATCAAATAAACAATACATTAGAAATGGTTCATGGAAAAGTGTACAAATCTCCGTATCTCTATTTAGTAAACTTGAACAGATACTTTGCGCAAAGTATTTACACATACTTCAACAACATTGTTCTCTTTGTAATAATACACTGGTTTTACAAGACGCCCTCACGTGATTGTGTTTTAATTTACGCCAAACTTCGAAACTTAAGATTCCATTTGCTTCAACTTTCAATTTTTCATCAGTAATATCCATTATTTGATCAGACAAAATGCCACACGATCACTCCAAAAAAATAAGTTGAACGTTATAATGTAAAAGCACGGAATTAAGTGATTATGTTCAATGTCGATTATGGTATATGCGGTTTAATTATATTTAACAATCCAACAATACTTGTTGGCAACTTTAGAGATTCTGATAACGACGGGCACCTGTTGATTATCATCCAGAGTATTTTTACTTTCCGATATCGGTTGATTTTTTGCTCCACGTTCTACAATAAAACAAATGAGGTTGTCAGAACGAAGACAAAATGTTTTCATGTTTTACAAAACACGTGTTTAATCACAACTACGCGGTTCAAATAATAATTATTCTGCATTGTTGCCTTCGTTAATATAAATACAAAACTTGCTTTTATAATGTAAATTAAATACTAATCTATCGCGAATTTTATTAGATTGAAACTTTCATGAAGTCTCCATCATATAAATTCACGAATATAGTTTTTATATCAAAGTTTGCGTTACTACGCTTATTTATTATCATATACCGGTAAACATGTTGCCTAATAATACGTGAAATAACCGCGCAGTGCCCAATCTTTTTAGTATCTAACTCCTACGATTATTAATTGAAGACTTTGAGGATGAATGAATGATGCAAAGCGCTTACCAATCGTTTCGCCTGCTTCTTCGTCCAACTCCATAATATGCGAAAGATCGCTCTCCGTTGACTTCTGATGCGTGGTACTGGTATGTATGAAAGAAAAATTGGAAACAAAAATGCGCCTTTTATATAACTGAAATCAGGTCAACGTTCTCCATACCAAAGACACAGAGAGCAAAACACATAAGCTGGCTTTCTTTCAACGTTGTGCCAACTAGAGCTGAGTGTGTTACGGTGAAGCGAAAATTTACACGATAAATCGATTTATGACTATCAAATAATAATGGTATGCGTGACATTTATTAATCCTTTGAGGTATTTGAACTCAAAGTCTCAATTTGATATATGAAAAAATATTACGAAAAACATTGCAATCTGTTAACCAAACAGATGTTTTGTGGTATTTTTACGCTGGAAATAATTAAGCATGATTATTACTTGTAAGGAATTAAAAAACAGTTTTATGACAATTTTTGAATTGCTTATTTCCCTGCGCGTACCAAATTTAAGTGCTTTCATTCTATTTGTCATTGTCAAGTGGTGAGCTGGTTAAACGAGCATTGAAGCAGTGTCTTCCTGGTAGAATATGGCTTAGTACTATTCAATTTTTTCAACGTTAACAGATTCTAAGCTAATTGTTTCCACCGATAATTAAAAAAAGCCAGAAACCGGTTGTGGTGCAAAAATGCAGAAAAATGTGAGCATTCCAAAATGTGGTCATTGTTATTGATTAGCTCAGATGAATTTCACTGGATAGATGAGGCATTTATACGTATGTTTTGCCAATTTGAGTAGAAGAGCCTTCCGAGTATAGATTTGTTTACCATCCCGTTAATGTAAAGTACAATTGAAGGCAATAGATGAAGTATTTAGAGCAAATATTCAAGTGTTGACCTATTTCTGTTGTTTTTCGCCTACAGTCAGCAATAAGGCCCTGATGGTGGATTTGCTGTCAGGAGCAAAGTCTACATTTTTTTCAAAATTATGAGAATAAGGCTACAGTGATTCCGAAGAACCATTCAACATACCCTTAAATATATTTTAACCAGTGTTGAACACGGTGAAACAGAAAAATTAGTTTCTATTTATAAAGTGTGAAGCTGCAACGTAGCTTTCTGCGAAATTACGTTAAACTCACGTTGTTTTGAAATAAGTCGCCAACACTGAACCCCGTCTGGCGTTGTCGATATCACTTCTCACAGTGCGATTGTATTGCGGACGGACATAATTCACATCAGGCGATCCATAAACAGCCGATTCTTGACTTTCAAAACCACTCATGCTATTCCGAGCGTTTGAGAGGCGACGCGAGCTCGCTTTCGATATCTTTTCACCACCAAAAGAGCTACCCACTTTGTTACGGGAACTGTTCATACACCGTAGACGTCGCTCCTCTTTGTCGTCCAATAGCTTTTTGTTGATCGCTCTACATGGATTAATTGTGAGTAGTAATATTTACTTAGGATAGTGCATTCAAAGTGAGATATATATAAGACTGGTGATCACAATCCTAAAAGAAATATATTCCTCGTACATATAAAAGCAACCTTAAACTTTGCGCCTTGTTTTGATTGATGTCTTACCCTCGCGTTGTTGAAGAATGCTTGTGATAAAGTAAATCTGTCTACAATCCTGTGCATCAAATGCTGAATATATCGAATGTACGCCTCGATCAAATTAGTGCAAGTCGTATGTCGCCTAAGTAAAACACCAACTTAGCTCAACTCAATCAATTAAAATTAGTTTTCTTTTAATCAGTGTTCAGTGACAACCGATACAGACATGTGGAAAATAGTGTTGTGTGAACGGGATTTGCCTGTAAGAAATAGACATGAGCTTTATTCCAGGTCATGTGTGAAATAAACGCGTTTAATCAACTGAGGTTCTCTTGTGTTATGAGATTCGTGGTTATGCGTGATTATCGTTGAATAAGTTGACCTCAGGGAGAAATTGGGATGCAATCAGCTGGTGAGTGCGAAACGTAGCGGGTGTCGTGGTAAAAGATTCATTATCGGAGGTGCTGCAAATAACATAATAGTCGTTTGAACTGGGGGTGCGATTTAGCTTCAATTTACCTGACGTAAACTTCCTCCTTTGTACGATATGATCACGAGCATTTCATCTCAAGTCAACAAGACTAACTTAGCTCACATGATTGATTATGATAGTTCAAGTTGATATACGATGATTTTATTCATGCATGTTATTTAAAACCAGCATTCAGATGCGAGAAATGAATTCTTCCGCTGAAATCAAATAAATCAATCGTTAGACTGGATTACACATACCTTAAATGTTCCAGTTGCCGTACGAGATTTTCTCTCTCTAGGGCTATGTTTTCGCTAAGTTCAATTGCTGCTCTGGCTCGCCTTTTACGGCTTTCTCTCGCTTTTTTCTGTAACGTTCCGATATACTCCTTGCAATCGTTCAGGGCTGTTTGAGTGACATTTAAACGGTTGGAAAGCTCTTCTTTCTCTTGTGCGAGGAGTTCTTTTTCTTGGAGCGATGTCGCGCGGAGTAATTCTAATTTATCCTTTTCAACACAAATCTGATTATTAGAAGAAATAAAAATGTAAAAATATAGAAAGAACCACTATATTTTTGAAAAATGTTTTGGTATTTTCATCTAACGCAATAATCAAATGATAATTTTTTAATACTAAATATTTTAAGCATCTGGATTTTTAAAAGATAATGAAAGATAACGATATGAAACTGAAAATTTTCATTCATATATAAAAATCAACATTCTCGCATATCTCGAGATAGCGTGTCACAAATTATATACAGTCATTAATAAGCAATCCTGAAATTTCTATTGTAAATACTTTTGATTCTCAGCATTCTGGCGAATTCCGAAATTGTGGAATTTGTAAAACTTCAAAAGATTCATTCGACAGAAACACGTACTTCATTGTCATATTAGCCTTACAATTCTTCAGATTCTATCATGTTTTGTCAGTGTACCCAAGTTTTGCTACCAGGAATTATGATAATAATTCCATCAAGCCTAATTTTAAAATATGGCCATCTTAGATTACACCTAGTTTTAACGATCGAAAATCTTGCTAAGAATTTCTGCAAATATTTCTATGATAAAATTAAGTCTATTTGGTGAGCAGAATCATTGCCAAATTCGTTACCGCATGCAGCATAATTAGAAACTACATCGAGCTATGTAATTTTATTGAGGATGTTTAAATCAAATTAACGATATTTGGGCCACGATACTGTGTCACGACTGCTCTTTTGTTTGCTTCGAACATTTAAAGACTATGAGGTCATTATATTTCTTTCGATTTATATACCCAAATTCGAATTTGTAATACGAGCTTTGCTCCCATTTGTATAATTTGCCAACCGAATTTAGCTATGTTAGACCTTACTGTTCAAAATTCTTGACATGAGTAATGAAAATAACACGAATCTGACCTTACAGTCTCCACATGATGACGGCATACAACGAGAAACCGGTTGTGGTGTATAAGCGAATGTGCCCTGAGCATCAAAATATATTACAAAGATAGCATTGTTTTAAAATTCATTGCGTCAAACTTAGCTGGAACCAACAAACCTGTTCATATTTTGTGTTCAAATCAACGAGCTGTTTCTCTTTTTCTTGTATTTCCTTGGTCAAATCTTCTTTCAGTTTCCTTTCTTTAAGTTGCTCCTGTGATAACAAAAAATGCCTAAACGTATGGCTTGATATTATTTTTGTCCTTCCATGAAATTTAAATCAATGGATTAAAGCAAAATGTACTTTATTCTAGATAAACATCGATTTGGAAATTTCTAGATTTACAGCATCACACCGTCAATCACCAGTTCACAAAGCAATTGTTAGTCTCGTCTGTTTTCAGATCGCTTATAAAATAACACACTTGCCGGACATGCAGGTTCACTATTCGACACAAACGAATTTACTTACTTACTGAACTCATAATACCACAATTTAAACACTTTTGTGAAAACATTCAAAATCGTGTTACAAGTTTCGACTGTAGCTTAATTCATGGTATTTTGCTTGCTAAATTTTTCTATTTTTTCAAATTCCCATTCTTGAAATATTATTTGAATCTTGTATCACGTGTGTTTTAATTGCTGTATTATTTTGTTTATTGAGTTTTTGGAGTACAACTGATAAATAACAAGGAAACATTTGTCAATTTTTGAAGTATTTTAAAACCCGGTTACGGTTATGCGCACAAGTTTAAATCCCGATCTAATGGTTGAAATCGTGTGCAAATTTCGTAAACTGATAGAAATGCTTTATTCAAACAAAATATATTTTTGTATGCATGCTTCCATTAAGTT
Source organism: Atriophallophorus winterbourni (assembly GCA_013407085.1). Classification (NCBI taxonomy): domain Eukaryota; kingdom Metazoa; phylum Platyhelminthes; class Trematoda; order Plagiorchiida; family Microphallidae; genus Atriophallophorus; species Atriophallophorus winterbourni. Next base: position 23,631 of record JACCGJ010018795.1, on the reverse strand, counting down.
TTCTTACGATACCAGGATAAGATTCATTGACTCACTTCAGTGATTATACGTTCTTTCTCTTGGTTAAATTGTTGGTCAATTTCTTCGAAAAGCCGTCCCATGTGTTCTTCTTGCTTGGAAAGTTTCCTTGAAAAAATGCGGATCAATTACACGTTGAATGATGAACATATTTTGTAATGTGATGTTGTATTTAATTTAAAGACGAAATTTATGCCAAGCATTACTAAAAGTGAATGGAAAGAACGTGTTGATATTTGTTGTCCAACTTACTGTTGAATGATGGCATCCATGTTAGCATGTTCCATTTTCACATCTTTGAGCTCCTTAGCAATTGCCGCAATCATCAATTCAAAATCTGACAGAAGATTTGGGTTGTCCTTCTTCAATTGCTTCCATATATGGGCGACTTGATCGTAGCTGAAGTGAACAACAAACAAAAACAACAGCAAAGTAAATAAATGTTCGTTATCGGAGTATATATTAACATATAAACAAAATTTATATATTTCTAATCATAGAAGAACATTTGAATGGAATATGTATTAAATCAGATCTCTCGTAAACCACATACATGGAGCAGTTGATATTTTTAGAGTATTTTACTTCATGAAACTTAAGTTCAATCAGATAATTTCCTTTGTCAGCTTCCTTACAAGACAGTTGAGACAATGAACGCTTGCTAAGCTCAGTCGAAAAGTCATTTCGACAGTACACGAAGCGTCGACTGAACCCGATTCATCCTAAATGCTCGTTTTGCATTTTCAATAGGAACAGAAAGTTTAAAACACAAAAATAACGAGCTTGAATAAATTATATAAAGTTTTAAATGCAAAGGTTATCCATGTTAAGCACCAAGTAATAAACCAGATCATTGACCTTCGAAGTTCCCCGAACACTCTAAATTGATTGGCGAGCCCTCATATATATTTGAAAAAGTTCATATTAAAACTTCTTGAATTGGTATAGCTTGTAAATTCAATATTAACCTCGTTCTAAACAACGTTCAATTCAAACGACACTAATTCATTGGATGCAAATCAAAATAAAAGAGGTAAACATTGTTCCAGAAAGGTCTATAGCACTTCTAGTTAATAAGGGCCCCAATTGAAACCTGAGAATGCATTTTCTGTGGTCTAAACGGTTCCCCAAAACGTGCCGGGAAGACTTAACTTGGTCATTTCGGGAGGAGCTGACGTCATAGCTATCAAAATATTAATACCCGAACTCATGCTTTCATAAAGGATTAGTTTGTGATCACATATTATAATTGAGGAAATATCACGTAAATTTATAAGCCGTTTGATGCTTGATCTTGATCATATTCTATTTTATGATTAAATTTTTTAATGAGTGCAACTTAGGGCTTTATTTGAAATACCGAATGGGATATTCTTCGATTTGTTAATGTCTATTACTCACGAAATAAGTACATCGAACAAAAGACACTATGCAGAAAATAATTAAACCATTTCCCTCGCAGTTATGCTTGTAGATGTTTTTGCACACTAAAGACTGAAATTATTTGTTCGGTGACCAATATAAAACGATATGAAATTGTGAATCAAGTGTTAAATTTTGATGGACTTCAAAGGTCTTGAATGTTGAATCTATAAATTATCTCGATCTTTCGAGTTTCTTCATGTACATAAATCTGTAATAAATTTAAAATGTATTTTCTACATCGTTCTGTTTTAAAACTTGAAAAATCTGATGGTGAGTGAAAATAATGTTTTATTTATTTATTTACAAACATTTTCGTACATTTATATTTTCAATATTTGGGGTGGAGGAATTACTTATGAGTAGTTCGGGTTTACTTTTCAACTTACGATTTAGAAATTATCTGGCGGCCACAAAACAACAATAAAACATTTGATATCAACGTTTAGTTGAATATTTCAATCGTTTATAAATTTTCCAATTTAGCAAACGAATCAGTTTATGGAACCATATTCAAATACACAAATTTGGTTATAAAGCTTTTTTGTTAATTTCTCAAGACTTCAGACAACGCTATACTTGAACCTTAGTCTACACCTTACGTGATTAGACAGTCCAAAACTCTAAGCAACATTCAGTATATGAAGCCACATAAAATCTAAACAATAAGTTGAGGTTTCGTGGTAAAAATTATATTTCTAAATTTTCCTATCTGAACATTAGTTAAAAGTGGTTTCAATGTCGATTAATTTTATTACCGAAGTAGGATGTTGAAGATCATGTTGTGGATTGGGATAAAAACCGTTGATCATACAATGTCAAATAGCAGGAGGTTCGATAAAAGATTCGTTATTTGGGTAAATAATATCCAGTTTCCCTTTGTGATGGCCTCAAATATTTTATATTTTAACTTAGTATGGAATACAAACTACACATTTTTTGCAGTTATAGATTGATAACAAAAACCGCTGCTGAATGTATTGAAATGTAAAGAGAGTTGAGCAAATGGCTGAAAAATATTTACTTTGATGCCGATGCTGTAGAAACATAATTTTATGATGAATCAGTTTCGTGAATCTAGCATCAAATTTCCTGTAGGCCCATTGTAAGATGTCGAAAATGTCAAAATATACCAACTTTGTCACGTGATTCAATTATTGAGACATCAGTAATCACAGGTACTGTTGAAATAAGTAGCTTCAATTTATTATTAGGTTTCCCTAAAACATCTCTAACGTTGTGCAACTAAACGTGATGTACTGAAATATGGTCGTTTAATTCCATTTGAAAATTGACGAATTACCAATGAATCCATAATCATTCATCCACTTTGCTTTACCTAATTTGTTGGTTAAATAAGAACCATGTTGTAAAATCAGCTTTTCTCTGTTTTTAATACCCCATACCACACTTTCAGGTTTTTTTCAATTTTGTTTATTTGCAATATTTAGGTGCGAACAATATTATCATGATGCGTCTTGAAACATGTAGTGTTATAAAACGCGATTCCATATCTTTTAGACGATTAAATTGATGGCATATCGTGATGAATTCTAGCTTATGCAGATTTCTTGAATGTCATATTTGTATTGTTTTTGTGAGCTTAGACGTGTGAAAAATATCACAATCAAAATTATTAATGAATGAAATCTCTACGAACACAAACAAGAGAAGAATTCATTCCTGTGTTACCCGAAAAGCTTTACTGTCATGATGTGATAAGTAAAACACGTCTCTGTGCTTGATCTATCATTTGCCGCTAAGAGAACCTGCGGTTTGAGTTGCACGGAACGTCAACAGCCATATTCATCGGATCATGAAACTGATAGAATTATATTCTAGATGCTCCTTGTCTAATCGTTGACTTATGACGTTGTTTGATGTCAGTCATTTACTTTACACTTGACTTTACATACAACAGCTTTTACTTATGGGAATTGGTAGCTAGTTGTGGGAAAATCTTTCGAAAAATCGGTAAAAATCCACGTGTAGCCAATAATGACTCACTGAATGGGAGACTTCGTGCGGACAAAATGCGGATAAAATAATGTGATTTCAATATAGCACACAGGAAACTATCTCCCCTTTCATAAAATTCATTTGCTTATATATCTAAGGCATCGAAAGTTAAACATCGAAGAAAAATCATGGCTATTGCTTAATCCGGTTCGGTAGATGCCGATTTTAACTTTGGCAATGATATATCATGAACCATTATTTCTGGACGCGTATGTTTGATCGAAGATTTCAATAGTTATCGGCTAAGCTATCTTTAAACTTCTGCAACCAGTGTTCGTGACACTACTTAGGAACAATATAATCGACAGAAAACCCAACCTCAAGTTTTACTTGTTGGTCCGTGTCGATCAAGTGGATTAGGATCGAACTGTTCAACTTTCTGGAAGAACTTTTGCTAAACCAACTTTTGTGATGTACAGACATTCACTTTTCCAGCTTCCAAGTCATGTGGTCAAAGTATATCGCACCACATACATATTGACCTTGCCTGACATTGAAGCTATTCTTTGAGCTGCTGTTTGATTCTGGTAAGTCTGTTAAATTTTATTCTCCAATTTCCAAATGTAAACATTCATTTCAGTGGTTACTCTATCTAACGCGTTAAAGAGTTGATAGAGGCATCGTTGTCAATTGTAGTCGAATATATCAAGATTTCTTCAGTTCTGTTGGTACTATAAGCCTCCGAATCAATGCGCGCCTGTCTTTCCATAAAGTTTATAAAATAACCGTTTCAACTGGAACTTATATTGAAATATGTAACTTTACACGAACCATATTATCAATCAAAAATTAAACGTTTTCAGTTTTTGGTACTTTGAAAAACAGAAAAACATCCAAGGAGTACCATTCGTGTTCCAAGGTCATTGATGATTCTTTTTATGATTTTCGAAAATTTTCAACTAATGTCATTCGCAACGCTCAAAGTGGGTATTTATTTGTCCTTTAAATGTTTGTTTCACGGTTTCCTCAGCCAGGTTGTTAGTATGAACGAGCTCCTGCTATCTAGGCAACGCTTCCATGCGGCTTGCTTCTCGATTAGCATTTGACAATCATGTCCAGCTCCTGGCCTGCGCTAGCAAAACTGCTCTTACTGACAGGAAAAATGGAGAAAGCAGATGACTGGCTTGTTAAAAGCAGTTTGCTCTGGGCAAATTGTTCTTGACTGATGCAGGCAATCAATCTATTTGAAGGAAAACCCTGATTCCAAACTGCCACTTTCTTTTGGGTTACTCATTTGCAGAAAAGGCTTCGGCAAAATCCCTGAGGAAACATCCGGAGAGAAGTCCCGTAGGCCGATAACTGGCACACAGTGCTTTCTATCTGTCAACTCCCTGCTGCCTTGTAGGTTCTACTCGGTTATGAAAAGGCTAGAGAGCTTTACTCTAACACGCGCTAGGGACATCACTTGTATATTATCCCCAATAAACTTCATGAATTTGTCTCAAAATTACTCTAAGCTCTCTGCTACGGAGTTCCTGAGAAGCGACGCGCCTTTGGCTCTCCCGGCATCTGGCTTGAAAAGTGAGCAAGGTGGGGCCATAAACATACAGAAGGCATTTTATTTAGGATGTTGGAATGTAAGGACACTGCTGAATTTTGGTAGTCTAGCCATTACGACGCGCTCTTTACTAGACTACCAGTTAGACATTGCTTGTCTCTTTGGGGTTCGTCTTCCTGCACACGGATCCAAATCGGTTAAAATTGGTTGTACATACTAGCTCATCTACAGTGGGCACGATGGTGGATTTGGTCAACACGTTGTTGCGATAGCTCTCAGTGATCATACCAAGCAATCAATCATGTCATGGACGCCTGTTTCTTCAAGCGTTGCACTGGTCATGCTGAGAGGGCATCCGTTCAATATTAAAATCGTCTCGGTGTATGCCTCATTGTTATCTATCGACCAAAATGCTATAAACGATCTTTATGACCAACTACAATCCGTCGTCGATAGAGTGTCTCGAAACGTCATATTGATTGGCACTACTGGATCGACAGATGCTGAAACCAACCGAATTTCGGGCAGATTTGGCATAGGGGAGTGTGCAAGAACGGTGACCGGTTATTTGAGTTCGCAGCCAACAATAAGTTATGTGTTTGCAACACCAAGTTCCAGCGCTCTAGGAAGCACTTAGTTACTTGGTACTCGAACGATGAAAGAACAGTGAATCAGATCGATTATATCCTAATTCACGCCCGCTGGAAGTCATCAGTGCTGGACTGTAGGTCCTCGCGTGGGGGAGAAACAGGGCATGCAGGAGGCACTGATCACACTCTTGTTCGCGTAAAACGCTGACTTCGCCTGTTAAACCGCCAAAAGAAAACCCCTAGGAAGGGTCTAAACTTAGCAGCCTTAGGAAACCCAGGCCAACGTAAAAAGATCATCGGTGATATTGCTGAGCAGTTGGATGGGAGTGATGCCCCAGTTAAACAACAGTGATCCAGACTGAAGGTCGCTACTCTGATTGCAGTATTAGAAAACCTAGGCACTATGTTTCGACACCGCGAAGACTGGATTTCTCAAAACACCTTTATTCTATCTGCGCAAGTAAGAGATGCTCGGATGCATAGCGCTTCTGATTATCGCTACTGCATGATCCGTCTTTATGGATCGTCAGCAATACTAGGCTGAAAACGCATCTGAAATAAAAGCTGCAGCGAGCACAGGAGAATTTGAAAAACTATTTTGACTGATTCGCACGACATCCCAGATCAGTAGTTTTAGCACGAACCTCCCAGATTCGTCAGGGCAGCTGATTTTCGACTTGATGACAAGATGGTTATGTGGGTTGAACATTTCAGGCAGTTACTGAACCACCCGTCAGCTACCAGTACTGTGATCGCTGCCATAGTACAGAACTGTGGTTACCCAGTATAGTGCGATGCCCCATCAGAGTACAAGATTTCAAGGGTCTTGTGTCGAATGAAGAACGGTAAACCGGCAGGCAAGGATAAGATTTCCGTTGAACTTATCAAAGTATGTGCTACCGTCGTATTATTTTCACTACACGAATTGTTTTCTTCTATCTGGAAGATGGATGTTTTTCCTTGAGATTGGGGAATGTCAATTATCCAACCATTACCTAAAGTGGTGATAAATCTATGTGATCCAACTACCGCTGAATATTTCTCATCGATCCCGCAGCTAATCTGTTTCCGACGTTACTGCTAAACCGGTTTTCTGTTCAACGAAATCTGCGTATTCGAGTCAACTAAGTTGTGTTTTGCACGGGATGGGATGTGGTGATCAAAAATTAACCTTTCGCAGGATTTTGTAGTGCCGTGCAAGGTAATAACAGCAAACAATAACATGTTTTATCGATTTCCGCTGCCTTTGAATCTGTAGACCGTGGTTGTTTATGGGACAATATGCTATCGGATGGAGTCGCTTTGAAGCTCTTTAGCCTAATTAAAGATTCTACGAGGCTTCGGGTTTGCGTCTACGGTGACGAGTCTTGCCTATTTAGCATGTGCTTAAGGTAAGGTAAGGATGTCCGTTATACCCAGTTCTGTTTAACTACGGCATTGAATGGATCATGAACCAGGTATTAACGAATTACGTGGATGATGTAATTGATTTTGGCGAAAATGTTGAAATGCTGCATTGGCTTTTGGAATGCAATTATTTGACCCGTTACAAAAGTCGGCTTCAAAATAAACGAAGCAAAAACCAAATCATATTTATACCGTTACACCAAGCGTCCCGCAATTAAACGTCCAGGTCTGTCCGATTGAGCATTTTCCAGTCTTCAAATACCTCGATTCCAGTATGCTATCAACGGTCAGGTGAAAGATGAAGTAAAGTTAACAGTTGATCGTGCGCGTTACTGCGGCTAGAAGGCGGGATCAGCTTCAAAATTAAAATACGTATTCACCATTCAGAGATTCGCCATGTACTGCTTTACGGATGTGTGGCGTTCGAAGTTGGGAATGCGACTGGGTCACGACCTGCAACGATCTCGCCTCTGTATGTGGCTGATACAAGCGCGCTGATTGATCACAGAATTTCAAAACAAGCGATGAAGCGTTGAGTTGTATATCATTCAACACAATATCAGATAACTTGTCAACGCATTGTTCTGGGTTTTGTGGTAATAGGCGTTGATACTATTGGCTGTCTGGCATTTTCAACAAATTATTTCTTCGTCTGACTTAATTTTTCTCAAACTTTAGAGATGTTTGATCTAAAGCTAGTCACCAAATGCATGAGTAGAGAATCGGCTGTTGTTAGACATATGGGCTTGTAAAATGTTTATTTCAGATTTCAAATTATCAACCTTTTAAGAGTGTAATTTCGGGGGAATGTGAGCAACACATCACTTTGATTATCGACCTTTTCATTGCAAAACCCTTCAAAGTTCCAACATTCACTTAATCTATCATGTCGACTAAGTTCTTTCGCATAAATTTAGGATAATGCTTCTCGTTGAGACAGCTTCCAATGAAGCATATCGTTACCTGCGTTTCTGAGAGTCAAGCACTGAAAACTTTAAACTATTCGATACTATAAATGCGACCTTTAAATGTTTGATGTCCGTCAGATCCTTTCATTCATTATTCTCATGTATGTTGTGTGGATAGCTCCATGATAAAAACCGAAAAGGATATCTCCGGATTTAATTACATGTTCTGTTTACACAAAAATGAAATTGGTAATGAAATTCTGGGTAAAACACATTTTGTTTAGAGTAATGTTGTCACTACTTTTAATATCACTTAGCTATTTCAAAATGAATACGAATCTCCAGAGTGATTATTTATGAAATGTATCACTTACTCGTTCAATACTACATCCGCTCCAGTAGCGGCCAAAGATTGTGCAAGTTGCTCGTCTTCTGAATCGTGAGGAGTAGGAGCTTTCAATTGAGCTTCATTTGATGCTTTACCGTCACGAGCCAGTTGACCTTGAGTAAAGGAACTCAGTTGAATTACATTCATTAGAAAAAACTTTGGGACCGATCAATTTCGAGATTCAGTTTAATTTACAGTTTTTACAACAATAAATTTAAAATGTAGCTATAATATCGAGCTTTCGGCTTGAGGTTTATTAGGTCATCAATTGATAATTAATCCACGGAATAGACATTTTGAAGTTCAATGAGGCTTGAACCGGTGGAAAAGTAAGAACAGTAGTAATTGGAAGCCGCTTGAAACGATTTAAGTGAATCGAGCTATTGAACTAAAATCACTGTAATTCTATATTTATACATCGTGAATCGTTGTCCGAGCTCCTTTGAAACATGAATTCTTATAATAACTCTATCGATAAAATTTATCACAGAGCGAAAACGTTAATGGTGCTTCTTTGTAATGTTCCGTACATCGAGATATTGCTACGTCTGAGTCTAGGTGACTTTACCCAAAGGAGAATATGGGGCGAAATTATTCTGATGTATAAAATTGTGTCAACAGAAGGAAATCTACTCAGGCACTTATTTCAAGAGAATGGTGAAAATTGCTACGGAGACACATCTTATCCCTCTAAATACAGAGTCCGCAAATTGATCTTCTACGTCATTTCTTGTCGTAAGTAGTTTTTCTGGAATTCCCTACTTTAGTAATCGATGTACTCATCCTGCATGGCGATATTTAAAGCATACATGGAATTATATATTCAAACGAACATCGTTCTCGAGCCCTACATTTGATACACTCGTTATATTCTATCATACTCTCTATATATTTAATGTTATGCACTAATATTTCTTATATTTTCATTCCTACCGTAATGCTGTGGTGTTGTAAAGTGGTCTTCTTTTTAACAATGAAAAATTTAAAAAAATTTCAGGGTCATATGTATGATTCTGTACATTCAAGATTCAAGATTCAAGAATTTATGGTCACAAAAAGCACAGCTTCACAATTACCATATCATAGTAAATATTCGATTCGATAAGAGGTATAAATAAACAATTATACGATGTCACTGGAGTCAAGTAATATGCTTACCCTGAGTCAATACGAAGGCATCGTCAAATCGTTATGTAACAAATAAGTGTCCAAGTTTCGAGTGAATGTTTTGATACAGGAGAGGTATAATTGCTTCGGGAAGGCATTCCACAGGAAACAGACACGTGCGGATAAAAATATCGGGCGACCTTTAGTACGGGAATGAGGAATTTGTAGGCCGCTGAGTGGCTACGTGTAATTCCTGACTCACGGTATTTGAACAAATGTTTCAGTGGCTGATCTGGAGTATTCAATATTTTGTATTTAATGATAACGTCACTTCGAAGTCTACGTTGAAGGGGATTGGGAGCTTTAGCCTTTCCTCGTATGTAAGGTCTCGAAAAACCACTAATTAAAACCTGCATATGTTTCGTGGAAACGAGTTTACCTTTTAAAATAGCACCAGATTTTACACAAATACTCTCATCACATTTTAGAGTTTGCAGAAAACAATATCACTTATGTACCATCTAATTACTTGTAATATAAATGGCTATAATTATTAATTTTCCCACTAAGCATTACGTCTCCAAAAATTTTAAAATTTTTTCACGATGCGGAAATCAAATAACATACCAGGCCAGCATTTAAATAGCTGGAAGCCATCCTTTCTAACACTTGAGCACGTTGTATAAATGACTTGTGACGAGGTCCTGAACTTGAACTTGCGTTGAGTGTAGCTGCCGATCATAAAGCTAAATACATGACGGACGTACCTCGAACTCTAAAGGCTGCTGTGAAATTTGAAACTCAGCAATAAAGACTGAGAGGCTTGCAGAAGTAAAGTAGATTCTCAAGAGGCAATATAAAAATCGAAATAATCTTTTATTAAAGAATTTGAACCTTTGGTAATGCATTATTTCGTTCATCAAGTTTAACAAATCTACGAGCTTTCGCAAGACCGCTGGAACTCGGGCTGGCATGAAGTATTATGTCTAAATTGATTTTGTGTTCTCACTATTCGATTTTCAAAATTTATCCTCTGATGCTGAGGCAAAATTTTGGGACGAGAATCATACGCGCACGCAGTTCAAACTGTACCGTTTAAGAAACAAATGGACAATAATGCTCATTTGCATGTACTTAAATCACACACCGGCCATGACTGGTTTTGTGTTTGCACTCATCAGGTAAGGACAGTAGAATCGGGATCCGCACGAGTTTGAAACAGCGGAAGAGTGTTAAATGAGTTGGGCTTGTAAGCTAATGTTTGATAAGCGTGGTGCAACCAACCTGTTCAATCACATGTAGATGGGGTTAAACCCATAAACATAAAAAGCTCATTTGCGTGTATGTCTATCACACACCCCACGACCAGTTTCGTGCTGTTTGTACTCAGTAAAGGTATGGTATGAAAGCACAAGCCTGATCAAGGTCAAATATGAAGAGAAATTGTACATTTTCCGTTACCTCATCTCCGTACGCTACCGGTTGAGACTAGATCAGAATATTGCAAATCAAAATCAGGCTGAATATTATAAAAGATCAACAATGTATTATATGATATTAGGAAAAATCCTTTTCCACGTATAATAAACTTTAGCTCTAAGCCGACTAATATTAAAAGCTGAAGAAAATAAGTGGCGTATAAAAAACAGCTTTCAATAAACAGATTTATCTCTTTAGTGAACGAATAAATGTCTGTTCGTTATGGAAGATTTCGCATTCGAACTAAACTAAGAAGCAATTCCTAAATGGCTAAACATCTGAAGAGCCATATGCAGATAACTCACGCAAAGCATCATGTTTCGGTTACCTATCAAACTAGTATAGGGCCGTCTCTAGGACAGATAGAATGGCTTAAACATCTTCGCAACTTAAAAAAGTTTCCTAAATTTATCCATTCCTTCACATTATAAAGCAATATGATTCCTAAACATAACTTTTGACTCCATTGTTCAACTCACCGAATCCACTAATAAAAGAGTTCATGTCGACTGTACCCATATGGTCACAATCTAATGTATTGAACACTTCATCCAACTGTTCTTCATTTAATGGCAATTTATTTTTCAACAAATCAAGATCGTTTCGAGTAATAAATCCTTTTTTGTAAGGATCACACATGTAATATAATTCCATGATTTCTTCCATGGCACCGCATTTCACTTCCGCGGAAATTCACATGGGAACATGGGAACACAGTTTACACCAATAAATTGCATGAACTCTTCCACCCAATCGATATATAATTGATTGAGTTCTGTAACCCAATGTGTCTTTTCAGTGGCTATGACGTGGGCACTGTCGCGTGGTCGATATAAGTTGTGCAACTTGGTTTGCGCGAAATCGAATTGCAATTAAGTAATAAGGTCGAAAATTAAAAATAGCTCATGTCGTTGATTATTTTGGGTGTGATTTATGAATGCTCGGTCAAATCACGTTAGAATATAGGTATATCAATACACTTTTCGAGCCAAGTAATTATGCTAACTGACGATCCGCGTTCATAAAAATAAAATAAGAGGCAAATCGCTGAGTAGATTATTGTCCAAATTTGCTCATTTCACTTCGGTGCAATAAGTGTGCTATATCTGCTTATGTATAATGTGATATAGTCGTACGAAAAGGTCACAGTTGCGAAATTCATGCACTGGATCAAGTTGCTAAGTGCAACGAAGCGTTTTAAAGATGAAGAAAATAGCTTTTTTTCTTTTGAAAGAATTTTCATCGAATAAAATTAATGCAAGCACATATTTTTTAGTATACAACTAACAACTAACAAATAATTACATGAATTTTTTTAATTATTATCCATAAACACTTCGTTTCGTCTGCCATCGGTATCAAGCATTGAGACGGTAGGTAACGAAATGTGGCCAGGTGTGGAAACCTTTAGTCTAGAAGGATTTCACGAGAGCTCCTTAAATAATACAGTAAATATGCGATCACCCCGCAATGGAAATCACTTCGAATTCTTCCATCCCTTCATTCAATTTTAATTTTCTGAAATGTATATATTTTTACAGAAACCACGAATTATATGGGAAAGACGGACAATGTAACAGCAGGATTGGGTTGCTTACAGAACAGTTCAAGAATCAGTCGAAAATCTAAGGGGCAGAATTTGTTTCCGGTTGCACCGTGGAGTGACTTATGTGGATATATCGGGTCAGGGTGTATCGTTTTGTTTGATGCATGGGCTAAGGGCAATTTTCTGATTTGCGGAGTTCACAACACACTGGGGCAGATTGTTTCACATCAAACTCACACGGCATAAAATGTCGTCTACAGTTGAGTCGTGAGTGAGATACATTCAGAGACAGTATGTGTCATTGTTTTATGCGAACCCCGTAGAATGAATAAGCAATGCAATGAGTGATTTGTAGTACTCAAAATATTGTAGGTCAAAATCAAATCTTCTGGGAGATGAGGACGTGAAAAATCGAATAATTTTAAGCTCATGTTTTGCTTGCCATAGGGTTTCCATCTGAGTCCAACGATAATTTGTAGCTTGTTGGTGTATTCTTTGCACAGTCACAGCCTACATTTCAATCCATAGTGACTACGCTGTTTTTGGTTGTTGGTTTCGGTTGTTTATTATAAGTGGAATCACCAGCTTTGATACCATTGAAAAACCCTGCTCATAAGTGACAATTTGCGTCAGGTTTACTGATAGACAGTGAGGAAGTATCTCGATATCCCACAGAGTATTGCTTATACACACTCAAGTCCTTTTGTTCCGTGGTTCACGAAAGACTGTTAGTGACAAAGGAATATTGAAACTGTACATACCTTCAAATATTCCGCATGTGAAACTTTTGGAAAGAATAGATTATTTTTAAGGACTAAGCGTGGAGGCTGTCAATATCATTCTGGAGAAGTTCGCAAACTTCTGGTAAGTCATTGGTGTAGAGTGCGAATAGATTTGGTCCGAATACGTGTCCATGAGACACTCTATCTGTCACGGTCACAGACTTAGACGTAGTACCGTCTATAGAAACTTAAACAAGGCGATCGGTCAGGTAATTTTCTGACAAGGCTAACAGTCTGCAAGCGATACCATAACATTTCAGATTATGGAAGGGAATCTTGTGGTTTATGCAATCAAAGACTTTCAACATTACCAGGTAGGATGTTTGCATGGTATTTTTAACATCAAATTCTTGAGTTAAATCATCAATGGTAAGAAGGAGGTTAATAAGACAGAAATATCCGTTTCTTAAGCCGAGTTTCTCTCTCGAAAATAGCCTATTTTCTTCAAGGTGTATGTAAAGTTTCGTCGCCAGAACTTTCGGGTACCTAGCGGCGGCGACAGAGTAACAGGTCAGTGGTTCAGTTGGTTCTGCACGCGAACTGTATTTGAAAATCAGAGATTATACCAGATTTCCAGTACTTCCGTACGACATTTTGGGACAGGGATTCGCAAAATAACTTATTCAGGGTAGATGGAGATTGATTGCACATTGCGCTTATATTTTGGCAAAATATTCTATAGTAATAATTGACGAGAACATCCGGAGTCATTTCAGCGTGAATCTGTCAGGTCGCAACACCATGTTTCACTGAATACTACATTTTTACTATCCGGTAGAGGAACTTTGAGTTTAGATCCATTGTGAAAAGTAGTTCAGCTTGGTACTGTGAGTTTTCTCCAGCAATAAGTTTAATGACATGATTTATTAGTAATCGTATGGTTTCCCACGTGATTTCGGTTGCTAACTGCCAATGGTTGTTCCAAGCCACATACCGTATCCATTTTCGAGCGCGACAGCGATTTTTCAATCTAAGTGCTTTTAAATAGCGTTCAGGTACAAATTCAGAGTTTGAATGGATTTCTCGGTCGACTTTCGTCAGAATGCTGGGCCACTGCTCTCTACCCCGATGGCTTCAATTCGCCAGTCAATGATCAGACTCAAGGCGTTTGACAGTTTAGACAGTCATACCTTTTTGGCTATTTTTGTTTTATCAGTTCTTCGCTCATATCGACAAAGGTAGGCGAAATTCAATTTCAAATAATGGCTAGATCCGAGCGGGTTATCAAAGCTAAGGTTTTCAGTGCGATGTTCTCCAGTTGTTAAGATGAGATCGAGCACTGAAAGCACATATCCTTCTGTAACTTGTATTGGTTTTCACACGATTATATAAAGCAATATCTCCAAATAGCTACTGGAACAGCATCAGTGGATGTTTAGTTGCTTAGATTTAGTAAAAAGAAAGTCTAGCCTGAATTGTATAATAAATTCATTGTATTAGAGTTAAACCAAGCCCGAATAGAACCTAATGACATTTTGCATGAATTTCGATCACACACACCATACGCGAGAGGATTTAACGCATCTAGCTGCTTGTGTTGCACATGTGATTGAAGAGTGTGTTCGTGCCAATTTAAAAGTTTGTTTGTCTCAAGATTTCAAAATCATCCGAGATCATTTTTACTTGAATAGAAAACGTGATATATAAAACCCGAAGGAACAGGAAAGTTGATTAGGCACGCTAACTCACATGATTAGATCGTACAATATAAACTGCTTAAAGCCAACGACAATTGTTAGTGTAATTCCTGTCGATGAAATACCGTTACATGTGTAACAGAAATAATACACACACATCATGCCCGCTAATTATATTGTAATATAACGCCAGTTAAATATTCCAACCAATCATGTACCACATTTGATTGAGTTCAAAGCGAATTCGTTAATAGAACTAATCATGCACTGCCTATCGATTAATTGATCAATAACAGTATAACTCTGCATCCGCCAGACCATCCGTCTGAAAAAAATGATTGGTCGACCTCACAGTAGAGCAGATGCTAGCTCTCAGCTGAGCAATCTCGAGTGCAGATGAGGCATGATTTCTTAGTCAGAAACAGCTATGCCACACGGAAATAGATCAGCGTACAACGATGCCGTCGGAATATTCAGAGGTTACATATCACCAGTGGTCGCTTTTGTTGGTTTAATTGGAAACTTATTCATCATTATCGTATTTTCAAAAGAGAAGCCAAGGACAAGGTTTTCAATCTACGCGATTGCCATGGCTCTGGCTAACACAGTAACACTAATAACCAATACCGTGTTTGATGATTTTCTCGGTCGTGGTTTGTACTACGCAACGGATCACAAATATTATTTCAAGCTGGATTCAACCTCTCAAACCGGATGTAAACTGGTGGAGTATCTCTCAAATGTGATGTTTTTCGTGACGTCCTATGTGATTGTCGTGTTCTCGCTTGATCGTCTGCTTACAATTCACTGGCCAATTAGCTTGTATTCCGTGAATCACAAAAAGTGGGCCATTTTTTCAACCATCATAATTTATATTTTCGGATTTTTGGCGAACAGTCCTTTAATTTTCGTCCAAGTACTCATGACCGATACTGCAAGTCGGACCAATTTCACTTGTCGTATGATTGAAGAGCATCCTATAGCCAAATTTACAATCTCGTTTGAAGTAATTTGTACTTATACAATCCCATTTTGTCTTGTCATGATTTTGAACGTGTTGATTTGTTCTCAATTGTGGAAACTGAGACATCAACGCCTCAAACTGCTGCCCGCTGATCAAGTCGGAAATCAACTGGAGATGAGCCGTGTAGCTGGGCATCTGGCACTCAGTACAGCTTTCCTTCTGCTTTACATGCCAGTGGTGTGTTTCGTTTTGATTCGCTTAAATCTGACACTCATTCACATGGATCGTCACAGCCCTTACGCATTGAAAATCATCGACCTATCACGTTTATTCTCCTCCGTCAAGGATATCACATACGCCGTGAATTTCCCTCTTTATTTAGTATTTCTTCGCAACTTCCGCAAACGGTTTGTACAAATTTTCTTTCCTTGCTGTTACAAGCGAGCACTCACACAAGGGAAATCCAAAAGAAGGCAACAAAAATCAATTGAAATGGATCGAATTGCTTGACAGGTGCCACGCGTCTTTTTCAACAGTGAGTTAATGTATCAAAAAATGCGAAAAGTGGTGTTATGTCATTAACGTTTGTACAATCATAAATACATAATCCCTTTAGTTTTGCATTAGGTCAATATTGTTCAAAAGACCCATTCGAGTTTTCCTCTATGATTTTATAAGACTAATGCGCACAAGAAATACAATCATATGCGCGGGTGAAATACACTATCATCACTTTAAAACACATTCTAGTCCTCAGATAATGAAGCATCATACATACTAAAAGGTCGTTAGGGGTTACCAAGCAGGAGTGTCAAATGGACGATGCCAAGTGGCAAATCAGGCGGTATCTTAAAACTGTGATGTGCAAAGATAACTAAGTTTTCCCGATATAAGATTTCTTAAATCGTGAGCCAGGATTTGTTACTAAGTTGTAAATGAACTCGTAATTTTTAGTCTTTATATTTTTGCCAAATTCCGTTGGAAATAAATCATGAAGATGTTTTAGAGAGTTGATTTAGAACTTTAGTTTAGTTCAACTCTCGATTTTAAAACAGATCTCTCGCTGCACTGTTTTAAGCCCCATAGAACCTAACTTCGCGCCTCGTAACATGAGGCCGAGCCGAAGACGATATTGCAGCTTGCGCGGACTTAAACGATTCGCCAACCTGCCCTCAATGTATGTTAGCATTCTCCTGGGGGCAAGACGAACGATTGTACGCGCATTGTAACAGGAGAACAAATGGTAAACAACTGTGAAACAATATGGTAATGTAGAAGAGTACGAACATTACATTCTCCCACTATGTTACATGGATTCATAGATTTTGTGACCACGTGAATGAACAAGTTTGATTGTGTAAAGCGCATTGATATCTCCTATTTTTTTGAGTTTTGCAACGCTGTATAAGTCTGGACAACCCGATTCCGCTTGTAGTGTGTGATGGCCAATTGAGGAATATAACGCGTTTACGTATATTTTCGAGAAGGCCTACAGTCGCGTGTTGCATAAACACCCTAAATTTGGTAGCAAGCGATTAGTTTTGAAGATTAGAAGAAAAATATCGAAACTGGAAGTGATTCCTGAGGCATTTCAGTTGTAGCTGGAACAGAACGACATATCGCGGAGGGTGGCCTAAAACACGCTGCTTTTGGTCTGTATCTGACAGTACTGGACAGTCAAACATCAAGTGAAATGCTGTCAACCAATCTCATCGTTTGGTTTCAAAGTATATTTCGCAGTACAAATATAGTTTAGTGGGCTAATCAATGTTTATGATGTTCGTATTTATATCGATACTGCATCCGATATTATAGTCTTGTCCGAGCATTCCTAGCATATCATCACGAAGTTATTCACCATTTGAAACAGTTTGTACAAGCAGAATAAACGCTTATCAGATGCCTATTTCTCAACAACTGACAACTAGTGAAGCTCTAGTTGTTTGAATAGTTTTTCTTCACCACATGTTACGCAACTTCAAATTACCAGTTTGTTGTTCTTCGTGAATTTAAAACTGACTAGATTACGCTTGTGCTACGCTTAGAAAATCATTCAGTTGATGTTTGAAGACAAGCTTGCAGGCTGTTGCACCAAGCTGGTTGAGAATTTTTCGCTCAGCAAATCAAGGTGCCGTTAGCTTCCTTATAACGATTACAATCAGAGACAATACGAGAATTCGCAAATTTAATTGTCCAACGTTTCGTATAGCTACGTGGTAGAATGCTGGAGTAATCATCTCTTTCACAAACTTCACAGGGTCAGCCAACATCGTTTTCGTGGTGTTTGGGCGTCATCCGTATGGAAACTCTCACCCTGTAATTTACTCTACAACCTTTGTTCGCATGTAATTTGTCTAACTAGAATACCAATGTCAGAAGCTAATGAAGCCACAAGATTAAGTACTTGATTCAATATAGATCCTCATATACTCGTCGCAATTGGTAGAGAGGAAGTTGTTCGTTTCACCGACAATGGGATGAAAATCGAATCCACAGAGGATTGCCCGGTTTCACGAGCACCCTAAAACAGTTGCATAAGTATTTGTCGACAGCAAGCTGTCTTTCAATTTCAAAAGGATACACTTTTCGGGTTTAAGAACCGGCTCCTTCCACCTACACAATTGCCATCTGACAACAGGGTGGATTATAGCGGATAAATATTACGATGTCTGGGTATGTAAGTCTGAAAAACAACCCACAATGCAAAAGCATCACAAGGGCAATATTTAAGCTGGCTGAAGACGCAATGCGCGGTTGAAAAGGGTTCACTAATTTTAGCAGGTTGGATAGGCGGATATAAGCAATTTAGAAATAGTTTCACTGAAAAATTGGCCCAATACTAGCGAGTGAAATCAACTTACATAGCGCGTGCTCTTCAAACTCAATCTAAGGCAGTCTCGTGCAAAATGTCAAACTTCCATCGCGAAAGCTACTTCACGATATAGATTTGCATATTTAGACACCTTTTTGGTCACAAGTGCAAGGCCGGTCACCAGTTTATCGACAGTCAAGGAGAATATGTGTTGTCCTGTTTATGATATTCTATTGTTTGTAAACATCGAGAGATTCAAGGACACATGGTAAATACATGTGATTGATGTAAAAAGAAGAGAGTATCCATCTAATTCAGCAAACAGTTACAGATTTTGTGGAAGCTATTTTAGGACTTATTCATCCCGCGACTATTTAAATACCATCATGCATGGCACCGAAGTTCACGTTTGACTCTAGTTCCAGCATAATGGTTATTTCCGCGATGCATCGAAAATAATGCCTAGTATTGAGGCTTTTGACATTCATGCGACGATGGTTTCCATGGACCAAACTGACACGGCATGTGAGCTATTTTCAGAGATAGCGAATTTGTGGAGACATTTTATAATGGGTTTGCCTGGCTGAACTCAGCCGTACAGTCCAACTGCGTTCGCGAGTACTATGGTGTTTGCATATACAATCGTATACAATGTAACAATTAGTGAGAAATTTTAATGAGATACAACTCTAGTTCGGTGCGCATCAAGCAATGACCTGTGTGTTCACTCGCTAACAAGATGCACCTTATACTAGGTTGCTTAACAAGCACCAGATTTAGTTCATACAAGCGAGCATGTTGCAATAGTGACGGAGATGACGGACCAGTATCTCTCAGGATCAAAGAAAGTTGTAGATTGGCACATACCAGACTTGATTTACGCTTTCACACAGGCAACCTTCACTTATCGCAATCGGAATCCCTCAAACGGTGGAATACCTGGAACAATATCTACCATATCTACGCCTTGGCGATTTGCAAACAAAAAAATATTTTACTCCTAAACATACAGACCCTAAAATCAATATGCTACGATGCTGTCTCTATAATCTGGCTTTTATGATTTGCGCGATTACGATAACCTCTCAAACCTTGAATCTTGGTTAGATTTGATTTGATGTAACATACCCGAAAATGATGACTACAATGCAATTAGATCCACCCAGTTGAAATCGAAACGCTGTGAAATTCACCTTCATCCTTCAGAAATTGCAATCGAATTGTCATTTCCCTCACTTCTCATCCGCACGGTGTGAGATTACGAAACTAACGCAACAAACCAGATTGAGCACACAGTGATTTAACAATATTTGATCGCATAATTACACAATGACAGGCAGGACCGTGATTTCCTAAAGATAGATTCCTACGTTTGGTAACTTGTATAGGGTTGGAATTTTATTATAGACGCAAGCGAAATGAAACAATGACGTGTACTTACTTAATGTTTAACCCAACGGCAGGCATAGGTTGATGATATGAATGCAGAGACAATTCCCGATTAACCCCCATCAAGAACCCTGAATGTGTTGAAAATCTGATTCCATAATAAAATAATAAATAGCCAGAAGGACAGCAAATCAAGTCAGCGTGCTGACATGATTTAAACCGGAAAAAATGAAATAAGGTTGTCTGGTCACTGATTTTTTCTTCATATTTTCCTCGGGAGAAAAGAAGTTGGACAATTTGGTGTTGCCTTTTCCGTGTTCCCGCTTGCGAGCCAGGCGTTTGGCTTCGGCGGCCTTCTCGGCTTCGTCATCATCTTCCCTGTTTGCCAACAGACACAAAAAACAGAGTCACCGTGTCAATGAAAAGAAGTTTAGATTAGCAGAATTGCGGAATGTGTTGTTGAGGGACTATAAAAACTATTTTTTTAATAGTGCCTCAAATTCCATAGACGCAAAGAAAGAGTGTAACAATGGGGAACTATAGCAGATATTTAATCATGCGGTACTTCAAACCTGCAGAGTCAAACTTTGGTTGTCACTGATAATGAGTTAAAACAAATAGTCTCACTGGCGTATGCGCTGTTAAACTCAAAGTCTAGACTCGATTGAACCAACTGCGTCAATCAAACTACACGACACTTTTTGTTGGTAGCTAAAAATCGGTAGCAATCAATGTTGTATGAAGTCAAGTGTGTACAACGGAACAACAACTGCACACCTGTACAGAAATCACAAAGCGTAAACTCGAGTTAAAATACCAGAATAAGATGTCTAGACAGTTAAAAATGGTACCAACAGTGACTATTGCCAATAAATCAAGAAAACGCGGAAAATAAAATGCTGCAAAAGGGATTGAGGATAAGATTAATACGATTGGAAGAATAAAGTGGTCGGATTTGACTCGATTAGGCCATGCAATAAACACCTATGAGCACAATGGTAACAATTCTCAATTTGGAAACAGGCCAATCCCAAACATTGTGTCATGGGGCTCCTTCTGTCAATGTCGACCATGGATGTACATCACAAACGCACGAAGGTTTCATGCGGTCAATCGGCGGCAGCTAATCCCATGCATTGACTAAAGCGGAAAAATGATTGTGTACGTTGGGTTTCCTCTGAGCTGTTCGGTGAAAATCAGGGCGATCGCTGCGAAGAAATATTGCCAAGAAGGTAGCATCTTGTAAATCAAATTCTACTGTGACAATGAACGGAAATGGTGCCAGCGCCAGATCGTTTTGCGCTCAGTGGCCATAGAAGCACCAACACGGAATCACATAATCACGTATCGCCTGCTTAATAGACATATTTCTCTCCATTAATACACAAAAAACGCAGAAATGCGAGCTCAACCGCAAACTTATCTGAATGAGGTTAAAAATTTGAAACATTACATGCCTTGCCAGCCATACGAGAATAGGATTTTAGGAAGATCACATACACTGCATAGCGCATACAAAAGCCACACACTGAAATCGCATGGTGAACACAGAGTACATAATGTTGGTTATTGCATATATTTTGCTAAATACCGATATGATCGCTTCGTCTATCGTTGTGGTGTGATTTTTCGGGGTAAAACGTGCCTAACCCTGAGTTCTCATCAAGTCTAGGTGAAAAAGCACTGACGGCCGCGCAAAAAATTGGAATGACAGACCAGCATCGTGTTCAGTGGGATTAATAAACTTGCAGTTATTTGAGGCGCAGTAGTGAATGTCAGTTTGTTAGTATATCGTCGAAAAGACCCGTTTAACAGATGACCAGAAACATTGCGACTGCAGCAACGCCACTGTAGGTTGTTGCCAGTGTCACGAGTTTTTCGGTCTAGTATTGCTTTTGAAACAAACGAATATACGAAGTCGCATGCAGCTACTTTCCAAACGTTGTGTTTATTTCGCTTCATTTATTTAATACGTTGTCAAACTTGTCCTTATGATGAACTGAGTAGAAAGCGGAAGCAAAACCATCATTTAAAAAAATCCTAAAAGCTCAGGAAAAGCGAAATCGCTGAGCAAGCAGAAGTGAAATGAAAGGCTAGTGAGTTTCACTTCTCTGTGTAGGAAAACGTACCAACGAATCGGGACGCAATGCTTTTCCATCAAGTTAGTGGCGGTAGACCAGCTAGAACGAACCAATGAAGGAAACCCAAGGATCGGATCCACACATAATTCCAGGTACTTTTTTGTCAAAGGGTCTAGGGAATGAAAAATGCGAGGGAAAAGTAAATTTTGAAATCGCAAAATCGGTAAACTAAAGAAGAAGAAGCAGAAAGCGACTTTATTCATTTACATGAGTTTTCCGCAAATTAAATCGAGTTAATGAATCATTGCGATAGGCCAGCACCCTTTTAATGTAAAAATGTAAAATATTCATTGTGGCAAGTGTTACTTTCGAACCCTGAACCTGATTAAGATAAAAATTGAAATAGCTGGTTACGTCGAAAATATGACCCAAAATCTTAACTCGAATACGTTCAGCCAGAGCAACAGAATCAGATCAGGTTCAGCAATTATTAGGCTCAACATCTAACGTCGACCCAGAATAACAACGGTATAAGACTATTCGAAATCAGTCACTTTGTTTGAGCAGAAAAATCAATTGGCCGTTACAACGAACTGAATTACTTATGGAAAAATAAGGGTCGCCTTCAGAGACTGTCTGCCATGAAGAAAAGGCACGTGGGCTATGATGACAACATTAAACAGTAGTCAAAAGCGGAAAATTTAAACATTTTCAACAAATTTTTACGTTGGATTCCACACAACTGTTCCAGGGTGCGAGTTGTTTTGCCATTATTGAGATCAACTGATAGCTTCCTCAATCGAGGCGGATTAAGACTAAATGGTACGTATGTGCCACGGTGCAGAACTTCTTACATATAAGCAGATGATCAGGCTAACAGCTTTAATCCCTTCACATAAAATTCTCATTTGCATGCATTTCCATCACACACACACATGGCAGGTTTCATGCTGTTTACACACATCAAACTGGGACACAACTGTCTGGAACCGCACGCTTTGCAACGGTGGATAAATCGTAAACAATGTATGAACTTGTGAGCTAATGTTTGGTAAAGCTGGTACGACTAACCCGTTCAGCCACACATGTTCGCACGCAAGTTCACTCCTTGTTTACAATTTCTCCCCTGTTTTAAGGCATACAGATGTTGATCGTAGTGTCCATACCTGACAGTATCTTAGCCCACGTGCAGTCTGTGACTGTGATGCACTTTGCCTGGATCAGGCTTGTGCTTTCATACCATACCATACCTGATGAGTGTAAACTAGTTGTGGTGTGTGTGATGGAAATACATACACGTGTGGATTTTTGTTCAAGCCGTTGATTGAACAGATTGGTCCAACGCTGGCTTGCGGATTCTGATCGTACTGTCCATACCGAATGAATTCAAACAGCACGAAACCGGTCGTGGGGTGTGTCAGTGATGGAAATGCACGCAAATGAGCTTTTTTGTTCATGGGCATAGGTTTAAACCCTATTTACATGAGTGTGGGCTCATGTGATTGAACAGGTTGGTCATCCCAGCATAATCCAACATTGTCATACAAGTACTCATCTTGTTTTTGGTCCCTTCAATTTTTGTTC
>JACCGJ010018794.1:14081-36273 GCA_013407085.1 Atriophallophorus winterbourni | reverse complement strand
TGGCAGAATGAAGGGATGCAATCTTGCGAAATGACTGCATAATGTCGCTCGTTTCCGAAAGGCTCATCAGCTGACTATCTGCCTTCTGCAGCTGATTTCTAGAGAAAGCTGCCTCGATCATTCAATGTTTTGTTGCAACTTTGTACATTCCGCTGGCAGTAATGTCGTAAACCACTCCAATAATATTTCTACAGTCTAGTCGTCCACGATCGAATTCGGAAAACGGGAGTAAGACGCAGTCTCCCACGGATAGAGGATGCAGAATGGCGCTGCTCGCTTCAAGCATTTCTTTTCTGCTCTTTTCTTGTCCGCTTGTAGCCTTGTCACTGCATGCCCTTATCATCTGGATGTGCTTTGAGAAAACATCTGCAATACCTGTAGATCTTTCTCCTGTTTCATCAACCTGATCTTGTTCCCCGGCAGCAACAGCTCATTCCTTACAAGCCTGATCATGTTCCCCGGCATCAACAGCTGGTTCATCAGCAGCTTCCATGCCATGGATCTCCCTGAGAGCCGTTGGTTTGCTACATTCACTTCCATGATGCTGTCTCTGCAAGCACTGATGTAAAATGTATAATCACAAGCAAATAACAGCCTCTAATATTCTCTTATATGAGACACGTTCCTTGTGACCACAATGTTAATATTCCACTTGAAAATCTTTCATGCTTTTCGGCAAATTGAAAATGCATTGAAAGCATAATTACAAGCAATCAACAGCCTTTAATAGACTGTTGTGCGAGACACGTTCCCTGTGACCACAATGTTAATATTCCACTTGAAAATCAATCATGCATTTTGGCAACTTGAAAATGCAGTGAAAATGAACTTCTGATATTAAATCTATAGTGAATTCACATAAAAATCTCGCTAATTTATAACGGACAAAAACGCTGAAATACATTAAAAACATAGCTTGCCGATTCCACAGAATCAGCTGCCGAATCCACGGAATCGGCTGCTGAATCTACGGAATCAGCAGTGGTAGAAATGAGTTCCACATTTTCAGCAAATCGTTGCCTATTCCGCGGAATCAGCAACGAAATGCCCATTCCGCGAAATCGGCAAACTGATTGCCGAATCCGCAGAATCGGCAATTCCGCGATTTCGGCACGACATATATATATATATATATATATATATATCCTCCACTACCAGCACTATATATATAGATATATATACTTTCGTTCGAGCACATGTGTTCATCTTATTGAAAATGGAACAAGATATGGAACTGAAGACCTGTCTTCGATGAGCGGAATTGTAGTACGGCATCTGTATCCATAGGTTTCAGATAGACAAAAGTTTTTATATTCCCGTCTACCTTTTGTGCTAAACAGTCCAAAAATGGAATAGTGCCTGTGCAGTATTTCACTTACTTTGTGACAGTAATACATTGGTCTATTCCATTTAAATATTTAATAAGGCTTCTAACTGATCTCGCTTGCGGATAACAAACGTGTCATCAACATTGTAATATTTGGCGTGACGTACGGTTGGATTAATTTTGACCTCCTGTCAAGGTCGTTCAATCTAGGTACGCCAAAACTCGCACTGATTTGGAAGTATTGATCGTTTTTAATCAAGTGAACATAACTCGCCGATTTGAATCAATATAGCAGCTTGGCTTCAGTAGCTTGGCTTCACTTTCGTTCATCTAGTAGATTAATTGTATGTATATATACAAGTGAGCTGTAAATAAAAGGATGCATTCTGTCAGTCGTCTTCTACCACTTTCGTGAGTGTTGGGTCAGCCGGAACTCGCTCCAAAAAAAACACAACAGACTTGGCGACGGGAAAATGGCTATCAGCTTTGAGCAAATGCAAGAATTACTTCAGCAACAGCAAGCACAGTTCGAAAAATCACAGATGCAGCTCATTGAACTTTTTTTCTCAGAAGCTGAATATCAAATAATAACACAAAGAACAGACACAGCAGCAATCAATTGACTCAATCGCAGCATTTATCACAGAGTTCCTTTTTGATGCAGAATCGAGAACAACATTCAATGCTTGGTTTCAGAAATACGAAGACATTTTCCGAGTTGAACTAGCAGGTCAAGGTGATGCATGGCTTGTTCGCCTATTGTTGAGAAAACTTGATCCTCTTGAGCACGAACGTTACGCTAACTACATTCTTCCAAAATGTGCTCGAGAGTTCAGCTTTGACGAAACCATTGCAATACTCACGACAATCTTTGGAGAACAATCATCCTTTTTCAGCATTCGTTACAACTGTCTCAAACTGATGAAAAAGGAAACAGACGACTACACTACGCATGCTGCTATCATCAATCGAGAGTGTGAAAGATTCAAGCTCGGTTCGATGACACCAAATCAGTTCAAATGCTTGATGTTCGTTTGCAGTCTTCAATCACCAGCAGACGCAGACGTTCGAACAAGAATTCTGAGCAGACTGGAGCACGAGCCGGAAATGACCCTTCAAGACATTGCAGCCGAATGTCACAGAATGGTGAACCTCAAGCATGATACCAAGTTGATTGAAAGCGCCGGACAGAAAATAGAGCCTCAAGTGTACAAGAACACAGCAGCACACAGTAGTTCACAAAGTCCTCCCAAAAAGTCATTGCAACCCAAAAGTGCCTGTTGGAATTGCGGTCGATGGCACTATTCGAAAGATTGTCCGTTCAGAACCTATAAGTGCCGCAGGTGCAAGCGCATTGGTCACAAAGAGTCACATTGCAGAAAAAAACTATTGGACCGGTGCAAACAGTCTTCATAATCCAAAATCGAATGGAAACCGGGGCAGAATCAATGCTGTCATTGCAACCTTTGAAGCAGATTTGGCAAGCAGACGTAAATATGTCGCAGTGAGAATTCAAGGCAAGACTGTTTCGTTGCAAATTGACACCGCCTCAGACGTCACATTGATTTCCCGCTCAACGTGGAAGAAGATTGGCTGCCCAACAGTCTATCCCACGGAAATGAATGTGCGAAATGCCTCTGGTGAACCACTGCGGATTGACGGACAATTTACTTGTAAGATTGATTTCAATGGTGAGCAAGCAACTGTTTTAGTTTACTTGACACCTCATGAAAAACTTGATTTGCTTGGAATTGATTGGATCGAACGACTGAATTTACTTAGTGTGCCTTTAAAAGATCTGTGTTAAAAAAAACCCGCAACTATGTGCCCGACGAATACTTCATCAAAAACAAGTCGACAGTTGATACGCAAACATGTTTTCGATATCCAGAACAAATCGCTTCAAGGCGACAATGATTCTACAAAGCAGACAACTCTCAACGCAGTCTTTTCAAATGCCGCTAGGCTTCCAAGAACAATCAACGCTCGTAATGAACAACCACGCAGGCAGCCAGGTAATCGTCGCGAAAACAGTTCTCGAAACTATAAAGAAAGCAAATTTATTCGTGGCCATTTCACAAGATTAAGCGACTATAAAGAGGAACCGGTTTGGGGTACAGGTGGTCCATGTGGCTCTAAGGCGAATGCTTCACAGAAAAACGCAACTCTTGGTGCACGAAAGCAGTATAACGATTCGCATGCGTTGGCACCGCATGCTTCTCAAAATGAACCTATCAGCACTGATGAACAATGGCAAGGACTTGACAACCGTCTTGCTGAACAACATCGCACAGACGAGACACAAGAAAAAAGATACCGAACACGAAGAAGAACAATGGTTCAACTATTTCAAATCAACCCAAGAAACAAGGCGTGAATAGACCGAAGGTGAACGTCCTTTTTTCGCAGGGGGAGGTGTCAAAGTCGTTCAATCTAGGTACGCCAAAACTCGCACTGATTTGGAAGTATTGATCGTTTTTAATCAAGTGAACATGACTCGCCGATTTGAATCAATATAGCAGCTTGGCTTCAGTAGCTTGGCTTCACTTTCGTTCATCTAGTTGATTAATTGTACATATATATACAAATGAGCTGTAAATAAAAGGATGCATTCTGTCAGTCGTCTTCTACCACTTTCGTGAGTGTTGGGTTAGCCGGAAATCGCTCCAAAAAACACAACACCTCCGATATTTTTGGATATAATTTTCTTGGTTTTCATCCGATCGGTTTGATTTTTGGATATCATTCTGAAAGCTTGCTACGTCGGATCTATTCATACTACAGTCATCCATCTGCGACGTGTCATTCTTTTTGCGCGTCAACCGTGGATTTTTCTACAGTTCACTGGTTTATTCGAATCGCATTTGTGTTTCTGCTGTTCGATTATCCCATCGGTGTTTATCACTGTCGGGAACTACTCGGAGAAATACACAACGTGAAATCAAATTCACGCTAAAAGTCTCAAAGGGAATCTTACAAATTAGCGGCCAAATTAAGTGACGAAATTTAATCGACAAGCCGTCATTTTCCGTCAACTCCGCCCAATACCACACACCAACGCAGCCGTATCGATTTTTGTGCTCCGATTTGTACTTTTGGTTGACCCCGTTAACATGATACAAACTGATGTTCGCGAAACATGCGTCGTCCGCACGTTCGCAGTGGTAAGGTGGTGGTGAGGTCGTCATCTGTCACGTGACAAATCTGTTCCCACACGTCGCGCAAAATGTGACATTGCATTGACCCCGGATGCGTTATTGATCCTGATGTATGAAAATATTCCTGGTATATGCTACGTGTGCAAATGTTGTCATACAAACGTTGGAGACATCGGTAGAGACTCAACATTCTCAGTTTGCCAGTATATTCTTCGATAAATCGGATACCACTGACGGTAATACCAGTCAGATAAACGCTAAATCTGTTATCTTTCAACACAAAGGTTCAGCTGTTGCAAATGTGCCGGAGTATCTTGGGTGCGTTCTTTTCATCAAAATACCACCTTTACAAATGCGACTGTTGAAGGCCTGTCTGCCCAAAACATCCCTGTTCCGCAAAAACATACGAAGCCAGAACCATTTGCTCACCCGAAGGATCAGCGAAAACCTTCAGGTTCAAAACCAAAAGTCATGGTGCAAAATAATCCAAAAATGGACATGATAGGTATTCGGTCTAAGGTAGTTGAAACGTTCAGCAACCAGCGAAAGCGCCAAACACAGTGTACATTCAGTCCATCGACTAAGCGTGATTTGCACCAACGTAAAGGAAACGAGTGCCACCTTACTAGGGGACAGGCTGAAGCACGATAAAGAAGAATGGAAAAGGTTGTGCAACAAGATGGACTTGAAGCCAGTTGAACCACTATCATTGATACGACTAAGTAGTAAACCTACTTCTTCAAATCTGGACCATCCAAGATTGCTAAGACTCACATTTCACTCTGAAAGGGATCTTGAAAACATCTTACTATCCGCTTTTCTCCTGCGTAAGGAGCGTTCAGAGACCACTGCAATGATCTTTGCTGATGTGCCCTGGTGCGAAAGGGCCCTAAAGGACCAACAACATAACCAAACAAAACAGAGGAATGGTCGAAGTATAATCCATTTGGGAGTTCCAGAAGCTGATTAGGCAACTGATAAAGCGGATAAAGCAGCGCAAACACGATCAGTTACAATGGAGATTCCTCAGTGATATACGTGGTTTGCATGATGTAGCTGTGACGGACACGATCCGCATCCTCAAATCTCCTAATTATAAGGGCATCGGTCTTAATCCCCTTAAAATAACGTTCTTGCGTAATCATATGTTGAACACGGTCAAAAATCGTTGGGAAAATGGCCGCAGAATAATCCCGCGAGAATTTAGACTAGGTGCATGGAAACACCATATTGGGAAGGTAGATGCACCACTAAGTTCAATAGAAAAACTATTGATTCTTATTGAGAATCAAGGAAATTCCCCAATATGTATTTAGGCGCAGAATCCCAGGTATTTCAGAACCAACGAGAATTTGTCAATAAAAGCGGTACTATATTGAGGCAATCAAAACAACTGAAAAAAACATTGTGTTAACCGGGTTAGATCCGGGTCAATGTCAAAAACAATATCGTGTACGTACCAAGTTACGTACACGAGTCAAAATCAAATCAAGTTCAACTGTCCGACCGTCCAACGCAATCGAGATTACGACAAATTGTGCGCAGTAAATCAAGATCAAAATAAGCAAAAGGGTCCGTAAAGCAATAGGATAATGACAGGTCAGAAAAATAGTGTGGAAGGCGATATTGACGGAGCAGAAAGAAACAACACCGCCTCCCTAAGCCATCATGGCTTTCGTTCCACGCGGACTTTCTGTTCCTTTCATCCTTCATCAGATCTGCACACTTCTCAATCGAAGGTATTTTGTCATTAACAAGATTTTGCTCCGATGCACACACACGGGAACTCGAATCAGCATAAATACTGATCACGTCGACTGGTGACACTTCATAGTTTGATGTAGCACCACCACAAACTTCCGAGCTATTGAAGTCAAACCTTTGGATATTTCGGATTGGACAGTAAGCTAATGTGGCCATGGTGCAGCGGTTATCTGCTTCCCTCGGGGATCGATGTCGCAGGTTCGAACCTCGGTGGCGTCAATATTTTCGAATAATATTCGCCATCAGTAGAAAGACTCAGCAATCTTTCTAAATAGCGATTTCTAATTTTTATCTCCAGTAGCTAGATTTCAATTACTTCGAGAGCAATTTCTCTCTATAGTTTTCTCTGCTCTCTTGCTTTTCCTGTTCTTTCCATTTCGTTGAGTCTTGCTTTTGCTGGTTCAGCGAAACGGTGTCCAAATGTCGAATCAAAATTTATGAAGACGGATGAACACTCCGAATTAATTGAGTACTATTGATTCTTATTGAGAATCAAGGAAATTACCCAATATGGAGTTACGCCTAAAATCCCAGGTATTTCAGAACCAACGAGAATTTGTCAATAAAAGCGGTACTCAATTATTGGGTTAACCGGGCTAGATCCGGGTAAATGTCTAAAACAATATCGTGTACGTACCACGTTACGTACAATAGTCAAAATCAAATCAAGTTCAACTGTCCGACCGTCCCACGCAATCGAGATTACGACAAAATTGTGCGCAGTAAATCAAGGTCAAAATAAGCAGAAGGGTCCGTAAGGCAATAGGATAATGTTGTTGTTGTTGGCCTCCGTCGGTCGATGTCAACCATGGATGTACATCGCATCGCATAAATTTCATGTTTTGCAACTTTTAGAATGACTAATCTGTCCGATTCGGGAGGAACAATCTCTCCCACAGCGGTGGCAACGATAGTCAGAACTCTGATGTATTGCATCAGTTGCACGCCGGCAGCGTGATCTGCGTACAGCAGCCAAGAGCTGTATTTGCTCCTCCCTGGCTTGCAGATGACGCTTTACACAATGCCTACAAAGTAAGCGGTCAAGAGCAAGTTCTTCCCAGCTTGCGGGGTCAATGTAAAGAGCTTTCGTATCTCTTTTGCAAACACCTTTGTACCGCAAGTGCGGTCTGCCCAATGGTTGACTTCCTAATTGCAACTCACCGTAGAGTAGATCTTTCAGAATACGACCATTTTCCATTCTATAGAAATGACCAAGCCACCGCAGGCGGTGCTGACGTAATAGGGTGAACACGCTCTGTAGACCAGCTTTGAAAGCACTTTAGCGTTAGTCACTCTGTCCATCCACGATATGTTCATGATACGACGGATGCTTCGTAGATGGAAAGCATTCAGCTTTCGTTCGTGTCTTGCGTGGGTGGCCCAGGTTTCACTGCTGCATAGTAAAACATTTAGTACGCACGCGCTGTATAATACCATTAATCTTTTGTCTTTTACAGTCAGCCTTGCGGTTACCCCAAAAACGAGAGTTCAATCGGGACAAATGAAAGCTGCTCCTGTCTGCCAATCCGCTTATCAAATCTCCGTCTCTTTGCGAGAGGTTATCCGCAATGTTGGACGCAAAATATGTGAAATATGTTGGTTCGAGCAGGAGTTTCCAACATGATGATTGGTGGCTATACATTCCCTTGACCAATGACTTTGGGTCTGGCTCATCTGGATCGTTTCGACCAAGTCTTTGCAGCCGACGAACAACAGTCCATTAGCGACTGTAGGTTCTCTTGGGAGTAAGCAATAAAGGCTGCATCGTCGGCAAACAACAGGTCACGGATTATCACATACCGTACTTTGGTTTGTGCTCTCAACCGGTTCAGGTTGAAAAGCTTGCCATCACTTCGCGTGCGTATGTAAATGCCTTTTGTTCTCCTCTTAAAAGCGTGCTTCAGAAGCAGAGCAAAGAAAATACCGAATAGGGTGTGAGCAAGAACACACCCTTGTTTGACGCCTCGACGAATTTCAATTGCTTCTGATCTGCAACCGTTAAAATGGACTGAGCCCTTCATGCCTGAGTGGAACGAAATAACGAGTCTCAGCAGCCTTAGGGGGCAGCCTATCAGATCAAGCATTTTGAAAAGACCCTCCCTGCTGACGTAGTCGAATGCCTTAGTTAAATCAATAAAAACAACGTATAATGGCATACGCTGTTCCCGACACTTTTCTTGAAGTTGTCTCAGGGAGAAGATCATGTCAACGGTTGATCTTCCCTTGCGGAGGCCACATTGAGATTCGGAGTAAATTCTATCAGCTAAAACTTGCAGCCGGATCTGTAAGACTTTAGCACACAATTTGCCTACCACATGCAAAAGGTGAAGATTCCTCCTCTGTAATTGTTGCGTGGCCTCCTGTCACACCCTTATTCTTAATGCGGTGATGATCTTTGTGTCTCGCATCTCTTGTGGGACACCGCCCTCCTGTCAGCACTTAAGAAGCAAATGGTGAAGAGGCTGTAATAATGCTGCTCTACCGCATTTGATGAGCTCAGGTGGAATCCCTTCGTCACCAGGGGCCTTCCCATTCGCTAAGCGGTCGATTGCCTTATTGAGCTCATCAAGAGTAGGAAGGGTATCTAGATATTCAACGGTCGACAACCGTTCGACATTTTCAAGTGCATGCGGTAGAACCGTACTGTCCCTAGAGTAGAGGGATGAGAAGTGCTCTACCCATCTTTCCATCTGTTGAGTTTTGTCGATAATCGGCTTACCAGATAAAGACTTAATGGAAGCCGTTTTAAGTTTGTTTGGGCCAATGGCTCTCTTGATCCCATCATACATACCGTGAAAATTGCCGGTATCCGCAGCTTTTTGGATATTGAGACTAACTTTAGTCCAATAGTCGTTTGCACAACGCCTTGCAGTCTGTTGGACCTTATTTCTAGCTGCTCTTAGAAGACGTAAGTTTTCATCTGTTGGCATACCTTTGAACCTCAAGAATGCTGAGCGTTTCTCATCCAGCACAGCAGTCATCTCAGAAGCGTTTGCTTCGAACCAGTCGCTCGTTCGAGCTTTCTTCGGACCGAACGTGGAAAGTGCGACTCGGCATATGCAGCTTTTTATCAATTCCCAGTTATCTGAAGCAGATTTAATTGGGGTTGTTTTGTTGAACTCGTCCGTGAAGGCTTTTGCGAATCTCGCAGTTAGATTAGGTTCGCACATGTGAGTGACGTCTATCCTAGGCTTAGCAGACTATTTGGTGCGGTGAATCTCGTGAGGGTGAGCTTCAGTTTTGCACAGACCAGTGAGTGATCAGTGTCGCAGTCTGCGCTTTGATATGATCTGGTGAGGAGCACGCTTCCTATATTAGTACACTTAACAAGAATAAGATCAAGCTGATGCCAATGCTTAGAGCGAGGATGTTTCCAAGAGACTTTATGCTGTGGTTTTGTTTGAAAGAAAGTGTTACTGAAACAAAGATTGAACTGTGTGCACAATTCTAAAAGGCGTTGCCCATTTTCATTGGTTTTACTTACACCGAACCTTCCGAGACAGTTTTGCGAAGACTCGTAATCTGCACCAACTCTGGCATTGAAATCACCCAATACCACTACACAGTTTTTCTGTGGCACGTTTTTCAGGACGGCTGGGAGGTTATGATAAAAAGCGTCTTTTTCAGCAGGCGTCGCAGAGAGCGTCGGTGCATAAACGTTGACCAACGTAATGGTACCAGTAATGCACCTCAGATTTAGAGTCCAAATCCGTTCGCTCCCGCTGCTTCTCAGTTCTGTTGCTTTTAATATGTCGTTTCGCACGGCAAACCCAACTCCATGCAGTCGAGGCTCATCGGAACCTCTTCCTTTCCAAAAAAATGTGTAATCACTTTCTGTTAGCTTACCAGTGTCTGGTAAGCGCGTCTCTTGTAGGGCAGCCACGTCGACATTCAGCCTCTTCAGCTCGTTGTTAATCACGGCGGACTTTCTAACGCCTCTGATATTCGAGACGTCGTCATGAAATCCTGGAAGCATGGACCGGACGTTCCAGGTTCCATGTTTCAGAACTGACATTTGTTGTTTTGTATTTCGATTCACTGGTGCGGAAAAATACAGTCTGCTTGTCGGTTGATTCCTAATCCCCATGCACCCAATGAGGATAGCAGACCGCTGCGAGACGGCACCTTATTGACTGGGCGCTGCCCAGCTTGAGGCGGGCGGTAGCCGTCCAATGAGACCTGGAAGTCTCTCCCACCGCACATTACCGCGCGTGCATGTCAGGAGCTGGACTTGGTTGTCAGAGGCTATATGAGACGCAGGCCATTGGAGCATTTTTGGAATTAAGAGCTAATCTCCAAAACCGCCCCGGCCGTGACAACCTTGGGTTTACATGTACGCATTGAAAAAAAAACATGGTTTACACAATCAATGAAAAAGCGATAAAATACTGGAGCCGAAGGCTGTAGAGCAAAATCAGCTGCAATCGGGAAAAAGGAGCAATCGAGGCCTTACTGCTGCTCGTTGTTGATAATCTTGTTCCTTATTGCATTGAAAAGGGACTGGTAGCTTAACAAAAGGGAAAGCCTGTGGTAATATTTTCTGCTTTCAGATTTGTAATTATTTGACTTGACCTTTAAAAGGACTCTGCGTTTCGATGTTTTGTCCATGGTCAACACTCTTGATGGTTGAAATACTGCGTCGGGTGACCACAGAAAGTGGCAATAGGCCGGTGATGAGAAACATGTCAAGTACCTGATCTCCACCATTCCCAACAACATCACTTAGGCTCATCATCTCAATTCTATACTTACTGGAATTCATAGGCTTTATTTCTACGCTGTTCGTCTTAGTTTTCTTGGCGGCAATTCTAAGCTGGTTTCTCTTTTGTATTACCTCATACTTTGTACTAATTACCCGCTATGTTCCAGGCATTTTTTTCAAGACTTTGTGTTGTTTAAACGTTGTATCAGGTTCGCCTCACACAAGCGCTGTTTCTCATGACATACTTGAAATAATCAGCATTTTCGCCATTGCGATCAACATATTGACAGCATCATAAACTCCCGAAATTTGAAAAACACGTATGCCTACTTAGACAACGTCATGGTTTGTGATAGCACTCAATAGCAGCATGATGCTCATTTCGAGTCGTTCGTAAAAGCTACAAGGAAGTATGGAATAACACTGTGTGCTGTGCGGCTAACACCATGCTAAATTGATTGGCCACCGGTAGTGAGCTGCATGTTAAAACACGCTGGAGTATCACTACCATTTCCTGTTTATTTTCTATTTCATATCTGTTTAGGCCTGGGCAACCTGACAATATCTTAGCCCACGTACAGTCTCTGACTGTGTGGCACTTTGCCTGGATCAGGCTAGTGCCTTCAGAACAGATTATACTTGACCCAGAACGTATGGAACCTATTCGTAAGCTAACACCTCGACGCACGGATGTGCAATCGTACAGTACTTATCAACTGTGCGGCTAGCATCATGCTAAATTGATTGGCCAACGATAGTAAGCTGCATGCTGAAACACGCTGGAGTCTCACTACCATTTCTATTTTCTATTTTTTTCTCATATCTGTCTAGGCCTGGACAACCTGACAGTATATCAGCCCATATGCAGTCTCTGACTGTGTGGCACTTTGCCTGGATCAGGCAAGCAATAGGATAATGAAAGGTCAGAAAAATAGTGTGGAAGGCGATATTGACGGAATAGAAAGAAACAACACCGCCCCCCAAACCCATCATGGCTTTCGTTCCACGCGGACTTTCTGTTCCTTTCATCCTTCATCAGATCTGCACACTTGTCAATCGAAGGTATTTTGTCATTGACAAGATTTTGCTCCGATGCACACACGGGAACTCGAATCAGCATAAATACTGATCATGTCGACTGGTGACACTTCATATTTTCATATGGCACCACCCCAACCTTCCGGACTGTTCCGCCGATCACGTGAAATGGACATATCAGCATCTCGGACAGGTCCCACGTCAAACCCGAAATCAAATACAAGTTTCGTGGGAATATCCAGATGTGTCTTCAACAGAACTTCTGATCGCGTCGTCACATCAGTCTCAGTAAAATCTGTGGCCAAATTATCATGATTATAACAAGGCGAACTAAAACAAGCAGACTGTCCACAACTATGTGAGAAAGGCTGATTCGTTACAAAGTTGTAACAACATTGTTTTACTGTATATAACAGTTGACCTTGATAACGCACTTTCCGTTGATTCGTGTTCCGTGATTGCTACCATGTACCTTCGTGTACATTTTTGGCTACCGCTATAAATCTTCCAGTCAACCTGCCTTTTCTCCAACGTTCTTGGGGACATTATTGTAGTAATCTGGTCTACTACAAATTGGTGAGCCCGACGTGATGCACGAATTTCTCGTGTACTAAAATTGGTAAGCCCAATATCCACGCCACAATTCGAGATTTTTTTCCGGTACGTCTTTCCCGATTTACATCGGCGTTTTTTCAGGAGAATTTTTTTTACATCCTTTAACACAGTTTTACATCAAACACGTCATATGCATCACATAACTACCACTTGGTTGTCAATTCACAAGTCGGGTTAGAACACAATATACAGGGCAGACAGTTTACTTTGTTTACTGCTCGTAAGCCCCTCGTACATCAATCAACGGATCGTCGGGTAGGTACTCTCCTAGAGAGACTATGCACCAGGATTTTGTCAGTCATTTTACGACTGACATACGATATATCTTAGGTGCCACATTTCCTATCCTTACAACGTGTGTGATAGACCGTCCACTCTCCCTCGAACTCAGCGAAATCGCTGCAGTGCAAGCTACCGATGCCGGCATCGCAAAGCTCAGGGACGCCTATTCTTTCATCACACCTCTCCCCTTGCCCGATGGCTTGGGCGATATCCTTTGCGCCTTATCGCAAAGCGCTTTCCGACTACTTACCCTGTCTGCCTTTAGACGGCGCATTAGTCACACCATACGCAATCTTTTCCATCCTGGCATTCGTGCTTACGTTACGTTTGTTACGAAAAACGTAGTATGGCCGAAAGCCAGTGGGTACGTGCAGCATGACACTGTCATGGCACCCACGCCATTTGGGATAATAACCGCTTGTACATCAAGTATATACCCACAATCCGCAATCTCCACTTTGAGTATGCGCCCAGAACGGCACATTTCCCAATTATGTAGCGGGTATTTAACACGTTATTATCGCTTGGTATATCCCGTGCATGCTTTTTGTACCTCTTCACTATAACTCGGTCGTGGCCATAAACCCATGCACCAGAGAGTTTTTTCTTCTCACTTCTCAGGTACACATGCACCTCCCGCAGTGGAAAACGTGGCACGCGCCAATCTCGGATCATTGACGCTTGTCGCCATCCTATCCGGTTACCTGGAATACACGGATGCTTCGTGTATCCCCTCGGTAAGCATGTACCTCCCGCTGTGGAACTCGTGGCACGCGCCACCCCCGGATCACCGACGCTTGTCGGCATCCTATCCGGTAACCTGGAATACACGCATCCTTCGTGTATCCCCTCTGTTCGCATGTACCTCATGCTGTGAAAATCGTGGCTCGCGCCACCCCCGGATCGCCGACGCCTGTCGCCATCCTTCCGGTAGCCCCTACCATCAGCACACGCCGCCCAACACGAAACTTATCAGACAAGGTCCTTACCAGCCCGACGACACGCCACTCAGCTTTCTCCAGGCGAGGCCGTTCGCCATCGACCCTGGGGGTGCAGGAACTTCTCAGCACGGACTATGTTTTCGAAGCTTCTGGTTCTTTGTTGTCAAGCCTACGGATGTGCCTACATCTGCTCCTACTGGGTTCATACTAAGACCATTCCAGACGGGCGATTCCCGCTAGCAGCTCGTTCACCCCATGTGATTCGGCTCAGGCAGCACGTTCACTCCATGTGAGACGTGACTTGGCTTAGTACTGATCGGTTTTTCGTGTATCCTACCCTGGTCACCACCGACAATCGACCCACGCAGATCAAGTGCCTAGGCTGACTTCGAAGTTACTGTTTGCTGAGAGACTATGTTCCAGCCTGGAACGACCTGACACCGCTTGGCCAGTTCAATTGTCAATTCCTGATCAGAAGTCTCCTCTGACCAGACTTCTTGGAAGGGGGCTGTGTAACAACATAGTTTTACTGTATATAATAATTAACCTCGATAACGCACTTTCCGTTGATTCGTGTTCCGTGATTGCTACCATGTACCTTCGTGTACATTTTTAGCTACCGCTATAAATCTTCCAGTCTACCTGCCTTTTCTCCAACGTTCTTGGGGACATTATTGTAGTAATCTGGTCTACTACAAAGTTATCAACATCTGCAACGGGTGCTTTTCGATCAAACCCATCAACCGAAATTTCTAGTTTACCAGAGCTATTGCAGTCAAACCTTTGGATATTACGGATTGGACATTGGCAAATGTGGACATGGTGCAGCGGTTATCTGCATCGCACGAAGGACTGAGGTCGCAGGTTCGAACCTCTGTGGTTACAGTATTTTCGAAATAATTTTCGCCATTGGTAAAAAGACTCAGCAATCTTTCTAAATAGCGTTTTCTAATTTTTATCTCCAGTAGCTCGATTTCAGTTTCTTTGAGAGCAATTTCTCTCTATAGTTTTCTCCGCTCTCTTGCTTTTCCTGTTCTTTCCATTTCGTTGAGTCCTACTTTTGCTGGTTTGTGGTGGTTCAGGCTACGTGAATTTACAGTATGCGTGTAAAAAGTAAAAAGGTAACCACTGACAATAATTCTTCGATTGAATTGAAAACGATTCTCCTCGGCTTGGCAATTGACTACTCGGGTCCAGATGTCAAAGTATTATCTCCGAAGCAAACGCGGTAAATCCAAGTATTAGGTGCGGCTGAAATATGGAGCGGTCCTTTTATGGCAGGCAAGCAATCTTTCCACAATCCACAGTCAGAATTCCAAGCACGCAGTACGGGTATCAAAGGAGATGAGAAGAGCAACTCCGAGCGGACGAAAATTTATATTCGTAAAATCCGGGTACAATTCAAAAAGTGTACCTTGATTGATACAAACAAAAATGTTTACAGAAAAATGCCGTAGTACTCCCACCCTAGAGCGTCGGGCCTATAGAAGACGCTCGAAGAAATCGTTAAGCTGTGGAGTCATCAAACTTTGATGGAAAATGGACTCTACGACCAGATCGGGTTTGCCTGTTAGGGTCAGTTTGTTTGATACACGGGGGTAAAGGGGATTTGGGGGTGGAGTGACAAAATCTTGAGGAGCAACGTTCGGGGTATTTTCTTTCGCCTCTGGTGCCGGTTCGACGTAGGCTACTTTCAAACGATCGATACTGACAGTTTCTCTTGATCCATTCCGGTCAATTACGAAATACTTGGGATGCCTGCTGAGCACCTTGTACGGGCCAGTATACGGTGGTTGAAGTGGTCGACGTACATGATCGGCGCGCACAAACACAAAGTCGCAGGTAGACAAGTCGGCTGGGATGTAGAACGGTTGGGCGTGTTGGCGAGTTGGTATCGCTCGTAATGATTTCATTGAGCTGCGAAGGCGACTGACATATTGCGGAGCTGTAAGATCATTTGGTGAATCGGATGAAGCCAGAAATTCGCCAGGTAGGTTGAGTGTACTCCAGTACACCATCTCAGCAGCTGAGCAACCCAGGTCTTCTTTCACGGTTGTACGGATACCAAGAAGCACCAAGGGCAATGACTCGGACCAACGTTCTGAATTCCCGTGACTCATGATTGCGGCTTTGAGTTGCCGGTAAAACCTTTCGACTAAGCCATTTGAAGAAGGATGGTAGGCTGTAGTATGTATGTGCTTTGTACCGAGTGTTCTATTCAATTCCCGAAAAAGCGTTGACTGAAATTGGGAACCTCTGTCAGTGGTAATAGTGTTCGGTACACCAAAGTTGCTGATCCAATGTTGAACGAAAGCTTTCGCAACCGTTTCTGCACTGATATCCTGTATGGCTACAGCCAATGGCCAACGGGTAAAACGGTCGACGCAGGTCAATATATAGGTGCAACCGTTAGAGACCGCTAATGGACCAACGAGATCCAAGTGAACGTGCTGGAAGCGCTCCGTAACAGGTGGAAATACACCAGGGGAACTGATGGTGTGACGTTGGACTTTGCTTTGTTGACATCGGAGGCAACTCTTGGTCCAAAGTTGAATGTCTTTATGCATGTCGGACCAAAGATAACGAGAGCTAATCGGCTTTCGAGTAGCTTTTATTCCGGGATGTGATAAACCATGCAAATGCTCGAATACGGTACGTCTCAAACCTGAAGGGACAATCGGACGGGCTTTATCGGTAGACATGTCACAAACCAGATAAAAATTGGAATTAGGAATCGGAATACAGCGGATTTTACCTGATTGGGAAGTAATGTACCGGTTTATTACTTGGTCATTTTGCTGCGATCGTGCCAATTGCTCAAAGTCGATTCCAGGCAGATCGATAGCACTTAACTGAATCCGAGAGAATGTATCTGCAACCGTGTTTGACGGGCCGGAAAGATATCGAATGTCGCTCGTGAATTGCGAGATATAATCCAAGTGACGTATTTCTCGAGGCGAATATCGATCCGATGGTGCAGAAAGAGCAAACGTTAACGGTTTGTGGTCGGTGTAAACCGTGAAACTGCGACCTTCGAGTAAATACCGGAAATGGCGAATGGAATAATACACAGCGAGGAGCTCGCGACCAAAGGTACTATATCGTGTCTGCGCTGGCTGCAGTCGGCGTGAGAAGAAGGATAGGGGTCTAATTGTGTTATCGACCTCTTGTTGGAGTACTGCGCCTACCGCTTCGTTTGATGCATCGGTAACAAGCGATAAGTGGGCATTTGTCTCAGCTGATATATAAGTGAGAGTTGTCGCCTGCTCAAGGGCGGATTTAAGCGCGTCAAAAGCTTCGATCGCTTGTGGATTCATTGAAAAATTTCTTTCTTTGCAGCGAAGTAAATCTGTAAGCGGTTGAGCTAACTTCGCGCAATGGGGAATGAATCGTCTGTAGTAGTTGACTAGGCCCAGAAATCGACGCAGCTGGCGGATTGAACTCGGGCATGGATAATCGCGGATGGCAGAGACTTTCTGTTCAACGGGTTTAATTCCGGTGGAATCGATGCGGTGACCGAGAAAGTCTAGTGTTTCCACATGGAAGATGCATTTATCTGGATTCACGACAATACCATACTGAGATAGGCGCTGAAAAACCTCTCGAAGATGCTCAACATGTTCTGTCGATGTGTTGCTAGCAATTAGCACGTCATCAATATAAACGTATACGAAGGGCAATCCCTTAAATACTTGATCCATAAAACGCTGAAAAGTTTGTGCGGCATTTCGGAGACAAATGGCATTCGTACGAATTCATATAAGCCAAATGGTGTCGTGAAGGCCGTTTTAGGGATATCTTCCTTCGCAACTGGGATTTGGTGATAGGCGCGTACTAGGTCAAGCTTCGAGAACACGGTTTTTCCGTTTACGGACGCCGTAAAATCGTGGATGTGTGGAATGGGGTAACGGTCTGGTACCGTAATGCGATTAAGTGCCCTATAATCTCCGCATGGGCGCCAAGTATCTGCGGTATTTTTTCAACCATATGTAGTGGAGAAGCCCATGGTGAGGTCGACGGGTGGATGATTCCTAGCTCCAACATATGTTCAAACTCTTGTTTGGCGATCGCCAGTTTGTTTGGAGCTAGTCTACGTGGTTTGGCAAAACTGGGGGGCCACGTGTGACAATGTGGTGTTCGACCTGGTGTTTGACCACATTTGTGAATGACTGTGGTTTGAAGATCTCCCGAAACTGGACTATGAGTTCCTTACAAGGCTGGGTGACGAGTGTAGTTGAAACTCGAATAGACTGTATGGGTGTGTAATGGTATTTGCCCATTGAATTTAACTTCGTGGTGTTATCAATAAGCCTTCGTTGGCTTATGTCCACAGCGAGGTTGAAATTAGACAAAAAATCTGCATTCAAAATCGGAGTTTTCACGTCTGCAATGGTGAACACCCAGTGAAACGATCTTCGCAAGCCCAGGTCCACCGCGAGGGACCGATGACC
Source organism: Atriophallophorus winterbourni (assembly GCA_013407085.1). Lineage (NCBI taxonomy): Eukaryota > Metazoa > Platyhelminthes > Trematoda > Plagiorchiida > Microphallidae > Atriophallophorus > Atriophallophorus winterbourni. Next base: position 17,995 of record JACCGJ010018794.1, on the reverse strand, counting down.
ATTAGTGGCTATCCGAGTACCGTTGGCCGCCTGAAGGGTCAATCCCGACGGACACTTGCGTTCGGTTTCGTTAGGTAGGATGACGCTGAGTTCCGCACCGGTGTCTACCAGAAAACGCAATTTCGTTTTGTTGTCAGAGATATAGCGGAGACGGCTAACCTTGTTGCCAGGCAGTGCAGCCGTTCCTACTGCCTGGCATAATCGTTTTCCCTGCTCGTTAGATTTGGAAACAAAACTGAAGGGTCTGGTGCATTTGTAGGCGCGTTCACCGAATCTGCGGTGGTAATAGCAAAGACCTGGCCCTTTACTCCGACTTCGTGAATATCGTCCATTCGGACTGTGTCTCTGTGATGACCGAGATCGATCATTTCGTGAAGTATGTATGTGCATGCAAAGTTAGTCGAGTCGCGAGTTCAACTCGGAGATCTCTGATTCTAAAGTTGAAGGAGTTGATTTATGTGGCGATTGTACTACTGCAATGATTTGCTTATGATTTTCATACACTCGATCGCTGATGGCAGCAAGCTTATCTAACTTGTAATCTTCTACCACCGAAAGTGCTTTTCGAACATCGCTGGGTAGTCTTTGCAGCCACAATTTTTTAAAATCGGTTCGCCAACTGGTGTTGTACCCTGTAACTCGATCATTCGGCGAAGGAGTTGCGACGGTGTATTGTCACCTAGTTCGATACCCGAGAGTAATTTGCGTAAGTTTTTCTCATCAGATGTTGCTATGCGATATATCAAAGCTGATTTCAGTACATCATACGGTTTATCGGCGGGTCTGTTGTATATGATATCAGCAACATCGGATGCGACTGCGTGTGGTAAACTTCCTATGACGTAACAGGACATTGCTTTTTTCTCCCCGGGTTGGAAATTGACTACTCCGGTCCAGACGTCAAAGTATTATCACCGAAGCAGCCGCGGTAAATCCAAGCATTAGGTGCGGCTGAAATATGGAGCGGTCATTTTTTAGCAGGCAAACAATCTTTCCACAATCCACAGTCAGAGGAAGTCTATTGTTTCCACATGGAAGATGCATTTATCTGGATTCACGACAATACCATACTGAGATAGGCGCTGAAAAACCTCTCGAAGTTGCTCAACATGTGCTGTCGATGTGTTGCTATCAATTAGCACGTCATCAATATAAACGTATACGAAGGGCAATCCCTTAAATACTTGATCCATAAAACGCTGAAAAGTTTGTGCAGCATTTCGGAGACAAATGGCATTCGTACGAATTCATATAAGCCAAATGGTGTCGTGAAGGCCGTTTTAGGGATATCTTCCTTCGCAACTGGGATTTGGTGATAGGCGCGTACTAGGTCAAGCTTCGAGAACACGGTTTTTCCGTTTACGGACGCCGTAAAATCGTGGATGTGTGGAATGGGGTAACGGTCTGGTACCGTAATGCGATTAAGTGCCCTATAATCTCCGCATGGGCGCCAAGTATCTGCGGTATTTTTTCAACCATATGTAGTGGAGAAGCCCATGGTGAGGTCGACGGGTGGATGATTCCTAGCTCCAACATATGTTCAAACTCTTGTTTGGCGATCGCCAGTTTGTTTGGAGCTAGTCTACGTGGTTTGACAAAAACTGGAGGGCCACGTGTGACCATGTGGTGTTCGACCTGGTGTTTGACCACATTTGTGAATGACTGTGGTTTGAAGATCTCCGGAAACTGGACTATGAGTTCCTTACAAGGCTGGGTGACGAGTGGAGTTGAAACTCGAATAGACTGTATGGGTGAGTAATGGTATTTGTCCATTGAATTTAACTTCGTGGTGTTATCAATAAGCCTTCGTTGGCTTATGTCCACAGCGAGGTTGAAATTAGACAAAAAATCTGCACCCAAAATCGGGGTTTTCACGTCTGCAATGGTGAACACCCAGTGGAACGATCTTCGCAAGCCCAGGTCCACCGCGAGGGACCGATGACCATTAGTGGCTATCCGAGTACCGTTGGCCGCCTGAAGGGTCAAACTCGACGGACACTTGCGTTCGGTTTCGTCAGGTAGGATGACGCTGAGTTCCGCACCGGTGTCTACCCGAAAACGCAATTTCGTTTTGTTTTCAGAGATATAGCGGAGACGGCTAACCTTTTGCCAGGCAGTGCAGCCGTTTCTACTGCCTGGCATAATCGTTTTCCCTGCTCGTTAGATTTCGAAACAAACCTGAAGGGTCTGGTGCATTTGTAGGCGCGTTCACCGAATCTGCGGTGGTAATAGTAAAGACCTCGCCCTTTACTCCGAATTCGTGAATATCGTCCATTCGGACTGTGTCTCTGTGATGACCGAGATCGATCATTTTGTGAAGTATGTATGTGATTGCAAAGTTAGTCGAGTCGCGAGTTCATCTCGGAGATCTCTGAATCTAAAGTTGAAGGAGTTGATTTATGTGGCGATTGTACTACTGCAATGATTTGCTTATGATTTTCATACACTCGATCGCTGATGGCAGCAAGCTTATCTAACTTGTAATCTTCTACCACCGAAAGTGCTTTTCGAACATCGCTGGGTAGTCTTTGCAGCCACAATTTTTTTAAAATCGGTTCGCCAACTGGTGTTGTACCCTGTAACTCGATCATTCGGCGAAGGAGTTGCGACGGTGTATTGTCACCTAGTTCGATACCCGAGAGTAATTTGCGTAAGTTTTTCTCATCAGATGTTGCTATGCGATATATCAAAGCTGATTTCAGTACATCATACGGTTTATCGGCGGGTCTGTTGTATATGATATCAGCAACATCGGATGCGACTGCGTGTGGTAAACTTCCTATGACGTAACAGGACATTGCTTTTTTCTCCCCGGGTTGGAAATTGACTACTCCGGTCCAGACGTCAAAGTATTATCACCGAAGCAGCCGCGGTAAATCCAAGCATTAGGTGCGGCTGAAATATGGAGCGGTCATTTTTTAGCAGGCAAACAATCTTTCCACAATCCACAGTCAGAGGAAGTCTATTGTTTCCACATGGAAGATGCATTTATCTGGATTCACGACAATACCATACTGAGATAGGCGCTGAAAAAAACTCTCGAAGTGGCTCAACATTGCTGTCGATGGGTTGTATCAATAGCACGTCATCAATAAAACGTATACGAAGCAATCCCTTAAATACTTGACCATAAAACGCTGTAAAGTTTGTGCGGCATTTCGGAGACCAAATGGCATTCGTACGAATTCATATAAGCCAAATGTTGACGTGACAGCCGTTTTCGGGATATCTTCCTTCGCAACTGGGATTTGGTGATAGGCGCGTACTAGGTCAAGCTTCGAGAACACGGTTTTTCCGTTTAGGGAGGCCGTGAAATCGTGGATGTGTGGAATGGGGTAACGGTCTGGTACCGTAATGCGATTAAGTGCCCTATAATCTCCGCATGGGCGCCAAGTATCTGCGGTACTTTCTTCAACCATTTGTAGTGGAGAAGCCCATGGTGAGGTCGACGGGTGGATGATTCCTAGCTCCAAAATATGTTCAAACTTTTGTTTGGCGATCGCCAGTTTGTTTGGAGCTAGTCTACGTGGTTTGGCAAAAACTGGGGGGCCACGTGTGACAATGTGGTGTTCGACCTGGTGTTTGACCACATTTGTGAATGACTGTGGTTTGAAGATCTCCGGAAACTGGACTATGAGTTCCTTACAAGTCTGGGTGACGAGTGGAGTTAAAACTCGAATAGACTGTATGGGTGTGTAATGGTATTTGCCCATTGAATTTAACTTCGTGGTGTTATCAATAAGCCTTCGTTGGCTTATGTCCACCGCGAAATTGAAATTAGACAAAACATCTGCACCCAAAATCGGAGTTTTCATGTCTGCAATGGTGAACACCCAGTGGAACGATCTTCGCAAGCCCAGGTCTACCGCGAGGGACCGATGACCATAAGTGGCTATCCGAGTACCGTTGGCCGC
>JACCGJ010018794.1:0-14061 GCA_013407085.1 Atriophallophorus winterbourni | reverse complement strand
TTGGCTCATGATTTTCATACACTCTATCGGCGATGGCAGCAAGCTTATCTAAAATGTAATCTTCTACCACAGAAAGTGCTTTTCGAACATCGCCGCGTAGTCTTTGCAGCCACAATTCTTTTAAAATCGGTTCGCCAACTGGTGTTGTACCTTGTAACTCGATCATTCGGCGAACGAGTTGCGACGGTGTATTGTCACCTAGTTCGATACCCGAGAGTAATTTGCGTAAGTGCTTTTCGAACATCGCCGCGTAGTCTTTGCAGCCACAATTCTTTTAAAATCGGTTCGCCAACTGGTGTTGTACCTTGTAACTCGATCATTCGGCGAACGAGTTGCGACGGTGTATTGTCACCTAGTTCGATACCCGAGAGTAATTTGCGTAAGTTTTTCTCATCAGATGTTGCTATACGCGATATCAAATCTGATTTCAGTACATCATACGGTTTATCGGCGGTTTTGTTGTATATGATATCAGCAACTTCGGATGCGACTGCGTGTGGTAAACTTCCTATGTCGTAACAGTACATTGCTTTTTGGCTAGTAATGCGTCGAGTTTCGAAAATAGCTTCTACTTGAGCGAACCATAATCTAGGGTTTGCTACGCCAAACTCAGGAAGTGATAAATGACCAATATCTGCTGGGATAGGTGCTGCCTGTGGAATACTGTCCATATTGGTGAAAAAATGTAAAAATATGCTACAAAATCAAAATAGTGGGGAGTATGCTGTAGCGAAAATAATCGGGCTCACCAATTTGTGGTGGTTCAGGCTACATGAATTTACAGTATGCGTGTAAAAAGTAAAAAGGTAACCACGTCAAAGTATTATCACCGAAGCAACCGCGGTAAATCCAAGAATTAGGTGCGGCTGAAATATGGAGCGGTTCTTTTATGGCAGGCAAGCAATCTTTTCACAATCCACAGTCAGAATTCCAAGCACGCAATACGGGTATCAAAGGAGATGAGAAGAGCAATTTCGAGCAGGCGAAAATTTATATTCGTAAAATCCGGGTACAATTTAAAAAGTGTACATTGATTGATACAAACAAAAAATGTTTACAGAAAAATGCCGTAGTTTCAGAGAAACGGCGTAAACGTTATCTCCACTACCAATTTTGGCTAGGCTGTAAAGGGGTGTAGCATTGAAATAAAAAGTCTATTTAATTACTTTTAATTTAGTTGTTATTGCGCTAGTGGTGTATTGGTCATGTGCTTCACCTAAGTGTCATGAGGTCGCAGGTACGAGTCACAGTGGCGGAATTTTTTTCTAAAAATTATTCGCCATCGGATTGAAGACACATCATTTTTTCCAAATAGGATTTTCTAACTTTTATCTCTCTTATCTTAATTTCGATTTCTTCCAAAGCAATCTCCCTCTCCCATTTTATACGCTCCCATGATTTTCTTTTCATCTACATTTCGTTGAATTTTGCCTCTGATGATTTTGCGAAACGGTGCACGAATGGTTGCAGAGATTGAGAAAAGGAACTGTGGGGAGAGTCATTAGCGAAACTGTCATTAGGAAACGTATCAAAAAATGGATCCAGCTCATCAGAGCTGGAACTTTCCTTGTACACTGCACCCGCTATTACTTGTAGTTTGTTAGTAGGCATTTATTTTATTTATTTATTTATTTTTATTAACAATTATCAGCCAGTGGTTTGTTTGAACTTCTGTCGCTTTGGACAAAATTGAAATTGAGATAAGGAATATAGAAGTCAGTTGCCGACTCTGGAGGAGTCGGCCTAACATATATTCTGCACTCCGCAAGCCTTATTACCACACCCCGTCCTTGCTGAGAAAAACAACTATGAAATGTATCTACACCAACGCACAATGTTTCGGAAACAAAATCGGTGAACTGCGTGCAGTTTTTCTGAGATGTTCACCAGACATCATCGCCGTAACGGAAACGTGGCTGCAGACTCAGCAAACAAATAGTGAACTAGAATTACCAGGAATGTCACTTATTCGTCATGACCGTGAAACCAGAGGAGGAGGAGTAGCTTTGTATTATAGCCAAAACCTTCTGTGCCGTGAGATTACGGATCCAGACATCGTGTTACTGGATACACTCTGGTGCTCAATCCGACTAGCTAACGGTGAAGACTGTGTTTTGGGAGTAGTATATCGCCCACCGTCTGCACAGGAAACTTACAATCTGGCCCTACTGGATAAAATTCGCATGGTTACTTCCAGATACACTTGTGGATTTTTGATTATGGGTGACTTCAATTTACCGAATCTGCAGAGCAGTACCATTTACCCAGAACCCTCCCTCGAATGCGAATTCAGTGAATTGTTTGACGATATTCCTCTTTATAACCACATTACATGTAATACCCGATACAGCGGTAACGATTTACCCTCACTCTTAGATCTCGTTCTGACAAGCAATTAACATGACATTGATAACGTTGCTTACGAAAGTCCACTGGGACTAAGTGATCACGTCGTCATCCAGTTTGACTATCTGTTTGAAGCTGTAATAACAAATGATGTCCGTAAAAGTGTTAGGCGGATCAACACTATGGCGTTGAGTGATGCTCTGAAAAACACGTTTAACTGTCAACCGGAAACCAGCAACGTACATGAGTTTTGGATATGGCTAATATCTAATCTCAAAAGTTCAATCGAAGTGAGCTCCGAATTTGTCCTCAGGAACTCAAGAAAAATCTTTGAGTTTACATTAAGAAGCCGAACTCGTAAGTGGTTAACGGTACGAAACATTGCTTGGCGACACCATCGGTAAAACCCATCATCCGAGACCTGGGAAACATTACGTTTACTGCGGAACAAAGTAAACAAATTTGTCATCCAAGTCAAGTTATGCTTCGAAGAAGTGATATCAAGTATGATGGAGCGAAACCCCAAAATACTTTATCGTAAGGTTAACGTTCAAGCTAAGGTGAAACCTGGAGTAGCGTCGGTGAACACATCAGCTGGACCAAAAACAACTGCAGCATAAATTGCTGATGCTTTAGCCACGTTTTATTCATCACTATTAAACCCGATAGAATATGCAATAAATAGCCCAAATCCAACAATTTCAAACACGGTTGCCCTAAGTGAAATAAGTGTCACTGAAAAACGCGTCCACCAATGTTTATTTAATCTTAAAACCGGAAAGTCTCCTGGGGCCGACAGAATAATCCCAAAAATATTGAAGCAATTTGCGAGTTTGCCTTACAAACCACTCACTTACCTGTTCGAGCAAATACTGGCAAGCGGAGTGATTCCTACAGATTAGAAAGGCGGAATAATTTCTCCATTTTACAAAGGTGAAATTCGCTCCGATGTTTCCAATTACCGACCCGTTATTCTGTTACCAGTGATTTCAAAATTACTTTAGCGACTCATTGTTGACGATGTAATGAAACATTTCGAGAATAAGCAGTTGCTTCAAGGAACCAGCATGGATTTAGACGAGATTATTCTTATTTGTCTAATTTACTAGTAACGCTAGATGATTAAACAAATTCGGTAGATTAAGGACAAGCAATAAACGCGTGCTACTTAGATATATCAAAAGCATTCGATCGTGTTGACCATTCGCTACTACTGCAGAAGCTTGAAAGTCTTGTAATCACTGGAAAGTTCAAGAAGTTCAGCTGACGGGGTCATCTAGCTTGATTCAAAGTGATTCAAAGTGATTCAAAGTTGTAATGGTCTAAAAAGCATTTAGCTTAACAATAACCATAGGATGGAGTTATAAGGTATATACAATAAAAAAGAAGAACAGGAAAACTCATGTAGTGTAAATCGTATCAAAGTTTGGGTTGTCTCTCAAGTGTTTGTCCAAATTAGCTTTAAAAATATCCAGGTTGGCTGAGTGTGTAACAGTGGAGGGGAGGGTGTTCCATGTGAAACTTACACGTACAGCATACGAATATCTTCGACAGTTCAGTCTTGAAGTGGGAATAAGCACTGAAAGTTCGTGTTTCCGACTGGCACGGGGTGGCGAGCGTGTGAAAAGTTTGGACAAGGGATGGTTAGGGACGTGCATAATATTGTACATCAGTATGAGGTCACCTCTTAGTCGACGACAGCGAAAGTCGAAAAGATTGAGACTCCTCAAACGTTCTTCATATGGTTTAGCAGCTAGTCCGGGTACAAGCTTTGTGGTTCGGTGGTAAATACGCTGCAGAAGATTGATGTCTTTCTGAATCCAGGGTGACCAAGCCTGAACAGCGTACTCCATCGCTGGTCTCAGATAGGTGTTCATGATACGGGGCACCGACTGATTGGAGAATCTGCCGAAAATTCGTCTCAATAACGCCAATACTTGTGACGCCTTTTTGTATGCCGCTTTGCACTGCAGTGAAGTCTTCAGACTTGAACTGGTCCAAACACCCAAATCCTTCTCTTCAGTTGTCCAGACGAGTTGGTGGGACCCAAGAGTGTAGTTGTAATTAACAGTCTTTCCAATGTTTAACGCCTTGCACTTTTGGAAGTTGAATGGTAGTTTGTTTCTCAAAGACCAATCGTGCAATGTGTTTAGATCCTTCTGCAAAGTTTCACAGTCATCATTGGTACGTATGCTTCTCCAAAGCTTTATATCGTCTGCAAATAACATAATCTTGCATTTAACACGCTCGGGAATGTCGTTTGCGTAGATCAAAAACAAAATCGGTCCGAGGACCGAACCCTGGGGCACTCCGCTCGTAATTTTGAATGGTTTCGATAAGGCGCCGTCAACTCTGACTTGGGCACTCCTGTCGCGTAAATAGTTTTCTAGCCAAGCAAGAAGTTTTCCTGTTATCCCGTGCAATTCAAGTTTCTGGATTAAAATACTATGATTGACGCGGTCGAAAGCCTTTGACATGTCTAAAAAGCATGCGTGGATGGAGTAACCATTGTCCACACACTCAGTCCAGTCGTTTAAGGTGAGCAAGAGGTTAGATATACATGAGTGATGTTTCCTGAAACCGTGCTGTTCAGTCGCAAGCAGTCTATTGTTTTCGAGGTGATGGGTGATCTTTTCCGCTACTAAACTCTCTAGCACTTTAGAAATTACTGGCAACAACGTAACTGGTCTATAGTTCGCAGCGTCAGATCGACTCCCGCCCTTGTAGATTGGTGTGATGATGCCAGATTTCCATTCCGCGGGAACGATACTATTTTCGAGCGAAATTTGGAATAATGTGCTGAGTGGACCACACAATGAGGATGCGCATCGTTTGAGGATAAAAGGAGTGATTCCATCTGCTCCTGGTGACTTTGCGGTATTCAAACGAAGAAGTTTGAGCATGACACACTCATTGTTTATTGAGATTTCATTTAGTATTTCATTGGAAAAGCCAATCGAATGCGGCGTAAGATGCACTGGTTCCTTGGGGCAAAAAACTTTGCAATAGTAACCTGCAAGAACTTCGGCAGCCTCGAACGCAGTCGTAGTTAGACCATTTGGTGTGCGTAGTGCTGATATTCCTGGCTTAATTTTTGATGTAGTGTTAACGATCTGGTACAGGACTTTGGGGTTCCGCTCCATCATGGTCAGTAGTCTTCCTGATGAGACTGCTTATCCTCGGTGATAAGAGAGGTGACCTTGTTCCTCAACAGACGATATGTTTCCCAATTATCTGGCATCGGATTGTGGACATAGTTTCTCCATGCATCGTTGCGTATCTTAATCCACTTCCTTGTGCGGCTTCTCAACGTGAAGGTAAATCGTTTTTTCGCTGTCTTTGGCACAAATCTGGAATGTAGGTTTATTTCATCACACAGCTTCTCTTTGAAGTTTACCCAAGAACGATGCACGTCCGTGGTGTCTGGTTTCCAGTCAGAAATCGTTCGAAGAGCATTGTGAAGACTTCCAATATCCAGTTGTAGTTTTGTTTTGTTGATGTCATTCGTTCTCTCAGCTTGACAAACATAATCGAATAAGAGGACCAGGTGGTCGCTAGAACCCAATGGAGTTTCGTAGCTCAGATTTTCGACGGCATGTTTCTCACTCGTTAGTATTAGATGCAGGACAGATGGCATGTTACCATCTCTATATCTAGTGTTATCGAAGACGTGGTTATAAAAAGGAATATCGAAGATCAGTTCTTGAAACGCATCGTCGAGCGAATTCGTTGAAAGAGCATTATTCTTCATCAAGTTCGGAAGGTTGAAGTCTCCCATAACCAGGAGTGGCGTTTGAAATCTGGCAGCCAGAAGTCGAATTTTCTGGAGTAGTTCAACATTGTGCGCATCACTTGCGCTTGGAGCCCGATAAATCACGCCAACAATGCAATCATCTCCAGTAGTCAGCTTAATTGAGCACCACAGAGTATCCTGTACACGTAGGTCAATATCGTCAATTTCTATGCAGGATAACTGTTGGTTGTAGTAAAGTGCTACGCCACCGCCGCGTCCCACACGGTCTTGACGGAGAAGACACATTCCTTTTGATGCCAATTCATTGTCTGATAAATGAGGTTCAAACCATGTTTCGGTAATTGCAACTAAGTCCGGTGAGTGCTGTGTACATACGGTATCAAGCTCCTGTATTTTGTTTCTCAGACACTGCGCGTTTGTATAGAGACACTTTATGGTTCTATGGGTTAACAATGATGGACAATGTGAAAGACTAGTTTTAGTTCCAAGTTGTGATATGTTGATGACGAAACGTCCAACTGTTACAATGCCAGTTCAGCGAACACAAAACACAGCACATCCAATCCCTGAGCTACAAGTATTCGCTTCAATATCAAAGTTCATGAATTGTTTAAATGACTACCTGACAAATCGCACTAACCAGGTACGTGTTGATGGTGCATTGTTGTTGGCCTCCGTCGGTCGATGTCGACCATGGATGTACACCACATCGCATGAATTTCATGTTTTGCAGCTTTTTAAATGACTAAACAGTCCGATTCGGGAGGAACAATCTTTCCCGCAGCGCTTGCAACGATAGTCAGAACTCTGTTGTATTGCATCAGTTGCACGCCGGTGGCGTGATCTGCGTTCAGCAGCCAGGAGCTGTATTTGCTCCTCCCCGGCTTGCAGTCGACGCTTTACACAATGCCTCCAAAGTGAGCGGTCAAGAGCAAGTTCTTCCCAGCTTGCGGGGTCAATGTCAAGAGCTTTCATATCTTTTTTGCAAACATCTTTGTACCGCAAGTGCGGTCTGCCCAATGGTCGACTTCCTAATTGCAACTCACCGTAGAGTAGATCTTTCGGAATACGACCATTTTCCATTCTATAGACATGACCAAGCCACCGCAGGCGGCGCTGACGTAATAGGGTGAACATGCTCTGTAGACCAGCGTTTGAAAGCACTTCAGCGTTAGTCACTCTGTCCATCCACGATATGTTCAAGATACGACGGATGCTTCGTAGATGGAAAGCATTCAGCTTCCGTTCGTGTCTTGCGTGGGTGGCCCAGGTTTCACTGCCGTATAGTAAAGCATTTAGTACGCACGCGCTGTATACCATCATCTTTGTCTTTACAGTCAGCTTGCGGTTACCCCAAACACGAGAGTTCAATCGGGACAAAATGACAGCTGCTCTGCCAATCCGCTTATTGATCTCCATGTCTAGCGAGAGGTTATCCGCAATGGTTGAACCAGATATGTGAAATGATGTACTGGTTCGAGCTGACAGTTTCCAACAGTGATGATTGGTGGCGATACAGTCCCTTGACCAAGGACTTTGGTCTTGCTCATGCTGATTGTTAGACCAAAGTCTTTGCATGCCGACGAAAAACAGTCCATTAGCGACTGTAGGTTCTCTTGGGAGTGAGCAATAAAGGCTGCGTCGTCGGCAAACAACAGGTCACGGATTATCACATCCCGTACTTTGGTTTGTGCTCTCAACCGGTTCAGGTTGAAAAGCTTGCCATCACTTCGCGTGCTTATGTATGGTGCATTATCCAAATGAATTGCAGCAACTAGCGGAGTTCCCCAATGTTCAGTCCTCGGTCCGATTCTCTTTCTGGTTTATGTCAATGAAGTACCCAAAATTGCTCGATGTAACATTCCGTTATTTGCGGACGACATAAAGATTTGTCGCAGCATTCGTAGTCAAGAAGATTGTCTGCTATTTAAAACGGATCTTGATACGCTTCACAGCTGATCGTTGAAGAACAAACTGCCGTTTAACTTCAACAAATGCACGATCATGAATGTGGAGAATCGAATAGATTTCACATATCACATAGATTCGTATGTCCTTGAAAATTGCAGTGAAGACAAAGATTTGGGTGTCTAGATATGATCCAATTTAAAAACATCACTTCTAACTAACAGCATTTTTAAAAAAACAGCACGTGTTCTGAATCTACTCAAACCTGTATTTGCGAAATGTTTACCCAAGATATTCCCAAGGATCATGAATACATACTTCAGACCAGTCATGAAATATGTTGTGAAGTCATGGTCTCCGTGGCTCAAGAGGGATGTGGAACTTCTGCAGAGAATCTATCACCGCTTAACAAAACTAGTTCTCAGCATCCGAAACAAATCATATAACGAAAGGATAGCTCAACTGAATCTGTTCGATTTTCCCTATCGGCAAATCAGTGGAGACCTAATCTTGCTTTACAAAACATTCCATACCCCGAACCATCCCTTACAGGATTTATTCACTCAAAGGGATACGAGGAATTATCGGACCCATGAATATGTGCTGGTCGTACCCCATTCCAGCCTGAACTGTAGAAGGTATTTTTACTCTGCCCGTGTCTGTTTTTACTTTGAACAGTTTACCTTCAACCGTTGCTCACGCCACCAGCTTGCATGACTTCAAACCGAAATTAGACGAATTTTTATTGCATCATTCGTTTCCAGAACACTTATATACTGTTTAATCTATAATCTTATAATGTTTATACACTTCAATTTCAATTTTTACCATCCTATTGTTGTTGTTAAGCTAGTTGCTTTTTAGACCAATAAAAACCTTGAATTACCTTGAATAGTGCCACCATAATTTGTTTGTTTGTTTTTACGAGTTTGCGGTTACAAATCGGAAATCGTTAGTATCCGTCCCCACTGTTTCGGTTAATTCATCAGCGATCAGTTTATCATGATAAAATGTCAATCAAGTGGCGTCATTGTTAACACTATGCCGCATCAGTAAACAGTTATTTCATTATTTCTAAATATACCCAATATATATTGGTCGCAACACTGCGGAAACATACTTTCAACCTAGACATACAATGAAAGTTACGACACTTTATACTTTAAACGTTATTAACGCTAAATGTAAACCCAACTTTGCAACATCGCAGTGATGTTATTCTCCGGAGAAATCAATTCTTTTGCAAGTTACGATTATGTAATTACGCACACACACAAATACTTCGTCCTTTTCTATCTTTGTCACGAAGCGCAGTTGTTGCGTGTGACCTTGACGAAGAATGTTCTAACGTAAATGGAAAGCTGTGATCTGAAACGTTTTTCATTTGAACAACAAAAACAAAATGAGTTGTTGCGTAACAGCTACTGCTTTTCTTAAAATAACTGACCACCTAAACTGAATATTGAAATAAATTAATTCACCAACATATTCTGGTGCACACATCCGTATCACTCCCATTTCAATTCCAGATTCTAGCTGTTTGTCGTCATCAGGTGGCGACAGTAAGATCAGGTTCTGTGATCATTTAAACTGTGTTATAATGATAAACAAAAAGTATACTTATATGCCACTGTTAAGTGTTTTTCTATAAACGAACCATGATGTTCAAATTTAAAATCATAAAGTGATTCTTGGCCAAGCACTCAAGGCGCGTATAAATGACCGATATTTTTTATGCTCACATCATCATCACCTGAATCCACTATAATCGCTCAACTTTGTGCGGAGACAAACATTTGTGTATTGAAAAAGCTTACTTCTTCAATTTGCCCTGGAGTGCACCGTTGCGAAAGGTTGATACGAGCAACTTGAGTACATGAGTACAAACTCATGTAGAATGGTTTTCATCCCATTGACATGAACAAAAAAGCTCATTTGCATACATTTACGTCGCACACACCCCACGACCGGTTTCGTTTTGTTTGCACTCAGCAGACAGGGCCAGTAGGATCACGAGCCGCATGCGCTCGAAACAGTGGGAGAATGGTAAACAAGTTGCACTTGTGTTCACACAAATGAACTTTTTTGTTAACCACTTCAGTTATTCCATTCTCATTAAAAATCAAATGTTGCGAATCAGCATGGATAGAAATTGTAATCTCTAATGCATTTTTAACAAATAAGTTCTTACTCGGTTTCAGTTTTTGTGTTGAACTCATCTAACTAAGAATTACCAAGACATCCACCGAGAAAGTCTAGTGTTTCCACATGGAAGATGCATTTATCTGGATTCACGACAATACCATACTGAGATACGCGCTGAAAAACCTCTCGAAGTTGCTCAACATGTTCTGTCGATGTGTTGCTAGCAATTAGCACGTCATCAATATAAACGTATACGAAGGGCAATCCCTTAAATACTTGATCCATAAAACGCTGTAAAGTTTGTGCGGCATTTCGGAGCCCAAATGGCATTCATACGAATTCATATAAGCCAAATGTTGTCGTGACAGCCGTTTTCGGGATATCTTCCTTCGCAACTGGGATTTGGTGATAGGCGCTACTAGGTCAAGCTTCGAGAACACGGTTTTTCCGTTTAGGGACGCCGTAAAATTGTGGATGTGTGGAATGGGGTAACGGTCTGGTACCGTAATGCGATTAAGTGCCCTATAATCTCCGCATGGGCGCCAAGTATCTGCGGTACTTTTTTCAACCATATGTAGTGGAGAAGCCCATGGTGAGGTCGACGGGTGGATGATTCCTAGCTCCAACATATGTTTAAACTCTTGTTTGGCGATCGCCAGTTTGTTTGGAGCTAGTCTACGTGGTTTGGCAAAAACTGGGGGGCCACGTGTGACAATGTGGTGTTCGACCTGGTGTTTGACCACATTTGTGAATGACTGTGGTTTGAAGATCTCCGGAAACTGGACTATAAGTTCCTTACAAGGCTGGGTGACGAGTGGAGTTGGAACTCGAACAGACTGTATGGGTGTGTAATGGTATTTGCCCATTGAATTTAACTCCGAGGTGTTATCAATAAGCCTTCGTTGGCTTATGTCCACAGCGAGGTTGAAATTATACAAAAATCTGCATTCAAAATCGGAGTTTTCACGTCTGCAATGGTGAACATCCAGTGAAACGATCTTCGCAAGCCCAGGTCCACCGCGAGTGACCGATGACCATTAGTGGCTATCCGAGTACCGTTGGCTGCCTGAAGGGTCAATCCCGACGGACACTTGCGTTCGGTTTCGTTAGGTAGGATGACGCTGAGTTCCGCACCGGTGTCTACCAGAAAACGCAATTTCGTTTTGTTGTCAGAGATATAGCGGAGTCGGCTAACCTTGTTGCCAGGCAGTGCAGCCGTTCCTACTGCCTGGCATAATCGTTTTCCCTGCTCGTTAGATTTGGAAACAAAACTGAAGGGTCTGGTGCATTTGTAGGCGCGTTCACCGAATCTGCGGTGGTAATAGCAA
The DNA here is from genome assembly GCA_013407085.1 of Atriophallophorus winterbourni. NCBI lineage: Eukaryota > Metazoa > Platyhelminthes > Trematoda > Plagiorchiida > Microphallidae > Atriophallophorus > Atriophallophorus winterbourni. The sequence goes on along the minus strand of JACCGJ010018794.1, from coordinate 2,580 downwards.
AGACCTGGCCCTTTACTCCGACTTCGTGAATATCGTCCATTCGGACTGTGTCTCTGCGATGACCGAGATCGATCATTTCGTGAAGTATGTATGTGATTGCAAAGTTAGTCGAGTCGCGAGTTCAACTCGGAGATCTCTGATTCTAAAGTTGAAGGAGTTGATTTATGTGGCGATTGTACTACTGCAATGATTTGCTTATGATTTTCATACACTCGATCGCTGATGGCAGCAAGCTTATCTAACTTGTAATCTTCTACCACCGAAAGTGCTTTTCGAACATCGCTGGGTAGTCTTTGCAGCCACAATTTTTTTAAAATCGGTTCGCCAACTGGTGTTGTACCCTGTAACTCGATCATTCGGCGAAGGAGTTGCGACGGTGTATTGTCACCTAGTTCGATACCCGAGAGTAATTTGCGTAAGTTTTTCTCATCAGATGTTGCTATGCGCGATATCAAAGCTGATTTCAGTACATCATGCGGTTTATCGGCGGGTCTGTTGTATATGATATCAGCAACATCGGATGCGACTGCGTGTGGTAAGCTTCCTATGACGTAACAGTACATTGCTTTTTGGCTAGTAATGCGTCGAGTTTCGAAAATAGCTTCTACTTGAGCGAACCATAATCTAGGGTTTGCTACGCCAAACTCAGGAAGTGATAAATGACCAATATCTGCTGGGATAGGTGCTGCCTGTGAAATACTGTTCATATTCATGAAAAAATGTAAAAATATGCTACAAAATCAAAATAGTGGGGAGTATGCTATAGCGAAAATAATCGGGCTCACCAATTTGTGGTGGTTCAGGCTACGTGAATTTACAGTATGCGTGTAAAAAGTAAAAAGTTAACCACGTCAAAGTATTATCACCGAAGCAACCGCGGTAAATCCAAGAATTAGGTGCGGCTTAAATATGGAGCGGTCCATTTTATCAGGCAAGCAATCTTTCCACAATCCACAGTCAGAATTCCAAGCACGCATTACGGGTATCAAAGGAGATGAGAAGAGCAACTCCGAGCAGGCGAAAATTTATATTCGTAAAATCCGGGTACAATTTAAAAAGTGTACATTGATTGATACAAACAAAAAATGTTTACAGAAAAATGCCGTAGTTTCAGAGAAACGGGGTAAACGTTATCTCCACTACCAATTTTGGCTAGGCTGTAAAGGGGTGTAGCATTGAAATAAAAAAGTCTATTTAATCATTTTTAATTTAGTTGTCATTGAGCTATTGGTGTATTGGTCATGTGCTTCGCCTAAGTGTCATGAGGTCGCAGGTACGAGTCACAGTGGCTGAATTTTTTTCTAAAAATTATTCGCCATCGGATTGAAGACACATCATTTTTTCCAAATAGGATTTTCTAACTTTTATCTCTCTTATCTTAATTTCGATTTCTTCCAAAGCAATCTCCCTCTCCCATTTTATACGCTCCCATGATTTTCTTTTCATCTACATTTCGTTGAATTTTGCCTCTGATGATTTTGCGAAACGGTGCACGAATGGTTGCAGAGATTGAGAAAAGGAACTGTGGGGAGAGTCATTTGTGAAACTGTCATTAGGAAACGTATCAAAAATGGATCCAGCTCATCAGAGCTGGAACTTTCCTTGTACACTGCACCCGCTATTACTTGTAGTTTGTTAGTAGGCATTTATTTTATTTATTTATTTATTTTTATTAACAATTATCAGCCAGTGGTTTGTTTGAACTTCTGTCGCTTTGGACAAAATTGAAATTGAGATAAGGAATATAGAAGTCAGTTGCCGACTCTGGAGGAGTCGGCCTAACATATATTCTGCACTCCGCAAGCCTTATTACCACACCCCGTCCTTGCTGAGAAAAACAACTATGAAATGTATCTACACCAACGCACAATGTTTCGGAAACAAAATCGGTGAACTGCGTGCAGTTTTTCTGAGATGTTCACCAGACATCATCGCCGTAACAGAAACGTGGCTGCAGACTCAGCAAACAAATAGTGAACTAGAATTACCATGAATGTCACTTATTCGTCATGACCGTGAAACCAGAGGAGGAGGAGTAGCATTGTATTATAGCCAAAACCTTCTGTGCCGTGAGATTACGGATCCAGACATCGTGTTACTGGATACACTCTGGTGCTCAATTCGACTAGCTAACGACAAAGACTTTGTTTTGGGAGTAGTATATCGCCCACCCTCTGTACAGGAAACTTACAATCTGGCCCTACTGGATAAAATTCGCATGGTTACTTCCAGATACACTTGTGGATTTTTGATTATGGGTGACTTCAATTTACCGAATCTGCAGAGCAGTACCATTTACCCAGAACCCTCCCTCGAGCGCGAATTCAGTGAATTGTTTGACGATATTCCTCTTTATAACCACATTACATGTAATACCCGATACAGCGGTAACGATTTACCCTCACTCTTAGATCTCGTTCTGACAAGCAATTAACATGACATTGATAACGTTGCTTACGAAAGTCCACTGGGACTAAGTGATCACGTCGTCATCCAGTTTGACTATCTGTTTGAAGCTGTAATAACAAATGATGTCCGTAAAAGTGTTAGGCGGATCAACACTATGGCGTTGAGTGATGC
>JACCGJ010018793.1:0-29718 GCA_013407085.1 Atriophallophorus winterbourni | reverse complement strand
TTATCGGCTACCTTATATTCACCGTGTGTTGATGTTTCGAGGCTTGTCTTGTCAAACAGGTTTTCGCCCCCTTGCGTTAAGCTTGATATGATCTCTCCCTTTGAACATATTTCTATCTTAACGCATCTTTTGTACTGTTCTGCTGCAAATTTATCGTACTACTTCAAACTATCATTTTGATAATCGGGATAATAACTAACCAATAAGCATTCGTTCATTGATGCGTGGATGGTCCAGGTTTCACTGCCGTATAGTAAAATAATCAGTACGCACACGTTCTTTACCACGATCGTCGTTGTCACATTCAACTTGTGGTCTTCCGATAGACAACATAATGGCTGGTATGTCAATAGGCTTATGAATCTCCGTGTCTAATGAGAGGTTATTCGCAGAGTTTGAACCAAGTTATGTGAAATGATGTACTGGTTAAATCTGGCAGTTTTCGACCGTGATGATGGGAGGCGATATAGTCTCGTTCCCAAGAAATTTGGTCTTGTTCATTCTGAATTTTATTTCAAAGTCTATACTGTCCGACGAATCCAGTAAAGAAGGTGTTCTTCAAAGCGATTGGTAATGGCTGTGTCCCCGGGCAACAGCAAGTCACGGATTACCATATTCCGTACCTTTCTTTGTGGTTATAAAGGGTTCAATTTGAAAAGCTTACCATCACAGCATGTGCGTAAGCGAACACCAAATGTTCTCCTAATATCATGATTTAGCAGAAAAGCACAAAAATTCGAATAGCGTGTAAAACTTCGCTAACACTAAGTTTAAACTTCGTGAAATATTCCGAAACGGTACTGTCTATTTTCATTTGTACTACCTAACCAAACTTTTCATAACCGTTTGGCCAACAATTGTGCTCTGCACCAATTCTGCCAAGAAATTCCACTGTACCACCACACAGATTTTCGTTGGTTTAACAACTGTGTTTTACTGGACAAAAACACTAATGACCTTGAATTGTGTTCCGTTCACACGTGCTACGTGATTGCCATTCTGTACCGTTGTACACGTTTTGACTACCGCAATAAAATCTTCACAGTCCTGTGTATTTTCTCCTACCTTCATGGGACGTTATTGCAGTAGTTAGTCTACTACAAATTGGTGATCCTGGCGTGATACACGAAACCTTCGTGTAATACAGTGGCATGAACTGAAGGACTATAGTGAAGATATATAAATGGTCCCAAAGCATAAATGGTGACCAACGTAATAGTAACAGTATTGAACTTTAAATTTGAAGTCTCAATCCGTTCAATTTCGTTGCTGCTTGTTTCTGCTACTCTTAGAAGGCTGTTTTACACGGCAAACTTAACCTTATGCAGTCGAGGTCCATCAGAACCCCTTCCATTCCAAAAATATATAATCTCTGTCTGTTAGCATACCAGCGTTTTGTATGCGCGCCTTTTGCAGTGTAACCACGTTGACCTTCAGCCTTTTTATCTAGTTGATAACACTGTAGATGATTCGCTTGATTTTCTTGAACCATTAAGTCAATTACTTTCTAAATCAAATAGAGATGTACTCGAAACATGATAACTTTAGTAGGACCACAATTGTTAGCGTTTACTTGATTAAATCACTTATTATCGACTTATCTTTTCTTACTCGAATTTATTTGTATCAATATGTTGAACCACAATGCAGTTCCACTATTATTACTTTCATTACATTACATTAATTTTACATTACACCTTATTAGTTCGTAACACCGCTGTCTATCATTATTGGAAACGTCTAAAAGGTTTAACCATTTACGATCAAGACATTTTGTTTAGCGCCGATTTTTTTCACGTAATTTCGTAAGAGTGTCATTTGAAAAATTCATTATTATGATCAGCACAATTGCAGAAAAGAAGAAAAATCGCCACAAATAGAAGTGGTTCCGGACAAACTATCCAAATTTAGAATATCATTCAGATTATTTATCTAGCCATCACAACAATGAAGTGCATCTCATTGTATTAAAACACCGCGTTAAAATATTTTCATCCCCTTCAGTTTATCTTTATTTTTATGCAAAAAATCACTGAGAATGTGTGCGTTGTACGTTTGAGCAGACAAAGCACCACTGCACCGAAGGACTACGTTCAATAAATTGTGTGCATAAGTTCCGTACAATTCCCGGGGTTATAGCGGCGAAGCTCATCTAAGTTGCATTCCATCTAACGGCCAATGAGTAACGCCACACGTATGAGATGTGCTTATCGTATAAATCGCAACAAATAAAGTCTGCTCATTCAAGAATTATTGAGAAAAAAGCTGAAAATGTTGGGTGGTGTGTTGTTACTACCTGTCCTCTTGGCTGGGGTTATTTCCTCATTCGAACCACCAGTTCAAACTGATGGTAGGTCGAAATTATAATTTTGCTATATGTTGTACGAATTTTTTCAATCGAACCAAACGTGTCGTGATAATATCAACACTGATAATTCAACACATTTTTTAGCATTTTAAAACAATTAGCTGAAGGAATTTAATTCTATTTCGTATAAGTTGAATTGTGTTTCATGAAAATAAATCTCAGTAAAAATATCAACGTTTAAATAAGTTTAGTTAATGCGTGAGATTGTTTCATATGATCAATTCTGATTTAATTATTTTTCGTAGACTGAACCTAGTTAATATGGATTTATGCAATACAGAATAACCGAAATTTAAACTTCTATCGCTTCGAAACAAAAATGTTATAGAAACACTGGTAGATATCACACAAACTACTGCATTCAGATTATTTCTTGATTGAAGAACTGGATTCACTTATTCAATTATAGAAAAATTATGAATCAAGCACTGTACACATATTGATGACCAACGCTTAGTCGATTACCCTGTTTGCATGTTAGGCTATTCCAAGAAACTTCTGTAGAGGTTGCATAATTATTGTTCTGTCATCCATCGATTTAACTTTGATAGATACTTTATGTTGTCCGTTTTTTAGTATTTCAACCACATTGTTATTAAATGGTATTAGGAGAATGAAGATTAGTCATAGCCTAATGCCAAAGTAACAATTAATCAAGCCAAATTTTAAGTTGCAAATTCGGAATTCTACCCTCGCAAATAAATATTGAGTTTCAAATATCGGGTCAGTGTATAGTGGCGTGATAACTGGCAACAGGTACGAAACCGGTCGTGTGATTCCGACCTGCTTTTCCGACTTCATATACTACTCCATTGTAGACTCTGAATTAATATTAAACTTAACCATCATGCTGTCAAGAGATTCCAAACAGACAAATGTGCTTCAATGCACTTGTTGTTGAACTAAGCTTGGTAAAAATCATCAAGTTGAATTTCAACTTGCAGATGAAGATAAATTTGTATGCAACAGGTCAGAGTAGAAAGATGTCGCTTCTGACACTGAAGGTTCGTCAGAGCGAGGATGATAGCCCGGGCAGGGAACACGACTAGGTAATATTTCGTCTAGTGCTTCTATTTGAATCAAAGCACACTCTCAGTAATCTAGAGGATGCCAAATCACGTAGGCGAAACCACGATCATGGATCGACTTCACTAGCATGGCATGTGCTCATGTAAATTTGCTGAAAGGTTAGAAAATTACCGCTAGGTGACACTGTGGCTTACCTGCGTTGAAGGGCCATAGCGCGGTGAAAAATGTGAAATTATAAGATTGTTTGGATCATTCAAGATCGCTTTTTGCTGGACAGATAAATTAATAGCTATACTCCCAATGAATGATTCCTAAAATCACGACCATACTTAAAAATACATTGCTAATAAAAATCAAATTGAATGGAAAAAATCTTTTTTTATCCAGGTCACATGTTGACCGCAACTTCGTACTCATTTTTCTCTTGGTTTTTGATTACATCCGCGAAAAAACCCGAAAGAAGTTTATTGATTATTTTGATGTGTGACACCAATCCTCTTGTAAGATTCTTTTATAGATCGTGCATGAAAAAAGGCAAAAACGGATATTGATCACATTACTTTCATGGAATAATTGCAAACAACATTTTGCACACTGCTAACGGGTGATATAATGTCCGTCTAAATCATTTAATTGTCTATCTACCGTTTTACTACCAGTTTCAAAAATCGTTCATGAATAAAATTTCAATAGTTTGATAATACAGAAAGATCCAAAAGTTACCATCTAATAAAAAAATCGAAACAATATCTACCCAGTGTTTTTATTAAATAATGCTAAATTGTTCAAAGTTTGAAGTATGCAAATTGAAAAAAACCAAGCATTAGATGACCATGTACATCTGTGAATAATATTACATTTGGATTTGAAATAGACGTATTGGGTGATGTGAATCCAAATCCACATTAAGTTAAACTAGCCTGAGTTGTGAACGAGTACTCATAATGGTGAAAACATTGTGCAACCGGTTAGAGCAGTTTCAATGCAACGTTTCGCTCGGGCCACAGAAGATTTGCCAGTCCAAGGCAAACTTACTCTCGCATCAGTGCTGAGCATCAGATTGTGGATATTTCTGCTCCATCCACCTTATTGACCGCAAGTTGAACTGTCTTAGCAATTTCGACAGCTTTCGGGTTTAGGCGTTTGCCACACGGTTTAATATCCAGTCTTTTACTCTTCTGTATTGTTTAAATCGACGCTATTTTGTGTACCTGATACTTCATCCTTCAAAGCTGAAATACGAATAAGGAATTGATGATTCGCCGCAGTATGGATCTGCAATGGGGAACATGTAATGGGCTAGAATTTAACTGCTTGGCGAGGAAATTAAATAAAACGATAAAAAGTCCATTCTGTTGAAAATGCATGAATACGAATGCTGTACTAAAATGCGAATTCACTCATACAAGGCAGTATTTATTTTCACAGCTTCGTCTATTTTCTATAAGAAAGGATACCTGTATTAGAATGGAAACTGGTTCATTGTGAAGCTAGCGAGGGCTCATCAACAACGCTTTTCCGAAAGGTTATGCTAAGCGACAACTGCTAAACATGAAATAAACATGGATGAAATCAAAGAAAACTTAGCGAGATACGTTTCGTATAACTTATGTGAAATGTTCATCAATACCAAGGTTATACTTCAATGCCACTGTTGCATAGGGTTCGTACAACGAACCACGATGTTCAAAAACAGAATTGAATAGTGATTCACGGTCAAGCACTCAAGGCGCGTATGAATGACCAGAGTAATGTGTTGCTCACATCCACCGCACTTACACTCCACTACTGGTTTCTGGCTGTTTGCCGTCATATTGTGAATACAGTGATTTTAGGTTTATTGAGCCTTGAAACAGTGGATAAATAATAAACAAGGTTAAACTTGAATGCCACTGTTGCGTAGGGTTCGTACAACGAACCACGATGTTCAAACAGTGGCATTCAAGTATAACCTTTTTTACCATTTATCCACTGTTTCAAGGCTCACTGAAACTAATCTTACTGTCTCCACCTGATAACGGCAAACACGCAGAAACCGGTAGTGGAGTTTAATTGCGGGTGATGTGAGCAACACATCAATTTGCTCATCAATACCGTATAGTAAAAACGTGTATTATGCGTTCATAACTGTCACCTGAAATTTTGGTAATAACCACTAACGATCTGACATTGTTTCACGTCACGGAAACAGACCTTTATTGAGCGTCAAGGATGGTGACTACACAATGTAATTCAACGAATGCCTTCATATTTGCATGGGTTGACGTCCACGAAAATTGATTCCGTAATCATAACACAACGAAAGCTTGCCTAAGCACATCCCTGACACAAATGATCGAACTTCAATTGCTGATTCAAACGTGATCAGATACCTATTAGTTACATGACATAGCCTCGATTTGGGCAATGCAATGGTGTTAGGTTAAAGTTAAGCAATAAACCATATGACGATGACTATATAAGAGTTGTTCAAAATTGCTGAGTCGGGTAAATGAAGTTGATGAAGCAGAGAACTCGGCAATATGATGCTTGGCATTATAGCGAGGTAACGATAACGGCATCTATATTCAGCGCTGCATAACCGAACGCCGGATCTCAGTGATCTACACACCATCTACCTTGTTGACTGCATTCACCACCTTAGCATGGAGTCGTTTTATTTACGGTTGTTCCACTCGCGTTATCGATTTAACGCGAAGAGGGAATAGTAGTCATTATGGCCGATGAGGTCAAATCCATAGTGATACTTACGAAAAGTAATTATAGAGTTAAGGTTGAGTCACACCTTGCTGAAGGTCGTTAAGAATTTTTAACGCGGTAGAAATAAGACGATCATGAATAACCGTAATAGGATGATTTCGAGATATCTTTTCCGAATTGAGGTTCAAATTTTTCAAGGATTTTGGTTTATGTTATACCCAAAATCTGCTCAAACATACAGTTTCTATGGAATCTCAAAGATACATAGGGCTGGTGTACCCCAGCGTTCCAACGTAGATCTCCCAACACACGAAAAAGCTAAATATCTCCCTCAGTTGTTGAAACCGCTGGTTGGTAACATGAATTCTTCATTGAAAACGCCTTTGATTTTGTTCGTCTCTTAAGCGCCGTAACGCTCAAGGATGATAAGATGATGGTAAGCTTAGACTTCAGTGCTTATTTCACGATTGTGGACAACACGAGCGCTCTAGAATTAGCAAGAAATGCACTAAACTCGGACGCGTCCTTGTTATATCGTACAAACAAAAGTGTACAGCACATCGTCGAAGGTGAAGCGATTTTTCTAAATATGAACCGCTTCTTGTTTGAATGGCAGTTATTCAAGGAATATTTAGCGATAGCCTCACCTATTTTCCAAGTATTAGCGAATATGTATATGGAGCATTTTGCTGAGTTAGTCCTAAAATAAAGCTCTCAGACCAACAGTATGGTGGTGCTATGTCTATGATATATTCGTCATCATAAAACGCGAAAAGATAAAAGCATTTCAAAGCTACCTCAAAACATTTGATCCCAAAATCCAGAAAACAAAAGAAATTGAGTCGGTAGAAGGGACACTCTCATTCTTATACTGTTTTGCACAGAAGCAGAACGGTAAAATAAGAACTACGGTCTATCGTAAACCAAGTGACACGGATGCAGTCCGAAGGTACTCCTCTGGGCACCCTCATAAGGTATTTATTCAATGTATTGTGGTGCTCACATTCCCATCCCTTACACACCACTACTGGTTTCTGGCTGTTTGCTATCATCAGGTGGAGACAGTAAGATCAGGTTCAGTAAGCCTTCATTTTTTTAATTTGATGTTTATTTAATTCATTTACGAACTCCCTGTTCTACAAAGTAGAACAGTTTTTCAACGATACCATCCATAATAAATGAACCCATCAAGAAGTTTGTAGTCCGCTTGCTGATCATGGTTACCATAAAAGCCTGATTAAACGCCAATTGATATGGGTAAACCCAACACCGAAAAAGAAAAGTGTTTGTCGTGCAACATTTACTATACCATACGTTAAGGACGCGTCAAAGGGAATAAGTCAAATCGTGAATAGCGCAGATATATATGGTTACGAATCTCAAGGATTGAGATAACAAAGGCTGGTAGAAATGTGGTCAACAAGATGGATGGGGCTGATATCTCCACAATCTGAAGTTTGGTTCTTTAGCGGTAAACCTCAACGTACGTGACCACTAGTGTGCGTAGGGATGACGCAACCAAGCTAATCTATTAGCAGATGTCATTCACACCTACCGCGACCAAAACAATTATAAGCGATTATACAGCATATAGGGACTGTTTAGTCATTCCAAAAGCTGCAAAACTTGAACATTCACGCGATTGTGATGTACATTCATGGTCGACAACGACCGAGGGAGGCCAACAACAGGGCTGGTCGTGTGTCAATCGATCTTAATCTCGCCTGCCTATCTTAACAAGCTCAGTGCCCACCATGGTTTGTGCGGTTCTTAACCATCTCAGGATTGGTCAAGTAAATGTAATATAAACCGAATCACTGTTCGTACTAACACCCTTGCTATGACGGAGCTTCTTTGTCAGAAGGGAAACGTTACCAATAAACTTCTCTAACCGATACATTACAAACATTTTTTCATGAATAAGATTCACCGATTGGTAACAAATATGTCCTACTACGTTGAAGTGTAACGTTATCTAAAAATACTCTAACCGTTAACTTAAACAACTTCTTTCCACACATAATAGTTTGTTATTCTGGAATTTAGCTATGCAAATTTCTCAGTCGCCTCATACTATTGATCATTAATGAGGCGTAGCTAATAAAAGAATATTGGAAACCATAAATTTCTATTATAGCTTAATCGATAAATGGCTCACTGGCTTAAATGAACAACAATTTCGCAAACTGCACAGAATTTTCTCGTCACCAAGTTACATATCAAGCGTACGGAGAAATAACAAACCATTGGTCATCTATGTGCGCATCATCGATTGACCCAGAATCATTCTATACTTGAATGAATGAATCCAGAAATACAATGCAGAAATATTTGGTATGCGCACTGAACCTGATCTTACTGTCTCCACCTGACGACGGCAAACAGCCAGAAACCGGTAGTGGTGTGTAAGAGATGGGGATTTGAGCAACAAATTACTTTGGTCGCCGGTTCACCAGTTTTTGCGATGTGGAACAACGTTGATATTTCATCATATACACGACAATAGGAATTTAGCTTTCGTGAATGTTGGCAATATAATCAATACTCGACTTGCAACTAATGATCCAATCAAAAATGTATGTAAGAAACATATTGAAGCCTCCCAAAAACTAATCTTTCTGTGTTCAACTAATGATGGAAAATGGTAGTTGAGTATAAGTTCATGGAGTGTGGGTGAAACATCGCAATTATCGTACATAAGTATTTAATTCAAACATTCTGCGTAAACCCTAATGATTCTATGTGCGTGCAATTAGGGATCTCAGAGCCTCTAAGTCTTAATTTTTATTCTTGACTAGTGACTATTCGAGTAGTATTTTTCACTGTTGGCTAACAATTTGACTATCTTTCCTATTCTATCAATTTATAGTTTCTACTTGAATATAACACATACACTTCTCATACTCCACAGAATGCAGTGAATCGTCTTGCAAGGAAACGGTGGTTAATTGTCATGAGTTACCTGAAATTGGCTAGGTTTTGATTCACTTGTTAACATGAAATAAGAAGCTAAAAAATAATTTGCATTAATGCCAATTGTCAACATTTCAATGATTCTTTCGCATACGATGGCGTCGCGATCTTAGCGGGAAACCAGCGGACAATCAACTAAGATCGAACTTAATATTGATGTTAGCCAATACACTGAGGGATCTGGAACTAGTCGTCAATATATTCGGTCGGTATTGCTTCAACTTTTTAAAATGTTTCAGCAAAGTCTTCGTGGCACGTTTTTGGGCACCGACCAAGAATGAATGAATGACAGCACAAGGCAACTTGTCGCACATTCATAGACTGCACATGGAATAAAACACTCTAAGGTTGTGGCAAGTCTGTAACCGAAAGTGAACACATCCTCTGGTAGAAAGTCCGAATCAGATCGGTGATTAAACTGTTCACCTTCTTAAAACAACTCTTGTTTATACAACTTCGATGGTGTTTAAATGGAATAGTCAAAGTGTTCTTACAAGGCATATATTCACATCAGTGTTAACGGATTTAAGTATAAATTGCTGAATATACTCAACATCAAGTGTGCCAACACATCCATCAGTAAACGAGACGTTAAATTCATATTGAAGTTATAAATTCGTGTAAACTAAGTCACATTACAACCAAATTATTGGCTCACTACATTCCAATCATTTATACATCACTGCTGAGAGTTTGCCGAATAAGGTGTTATTTAAAGCACCAAATAAATAGATACTGTGTTAAGTGCTTGATACTATAATAAATGAAATGTGCATCGATTTTCTGACATTAACGCAACCTAAACCTCACAACCGGTTTCTGACAGTCTGTCATCATCAGGGGATGACAGTAAAATTAGTTTCAATAAACACAATAAATCTTCGAATATATTCAGAATTTGATTTCATGAAGTTCCGATTCGAAGCAAATTTTCCCTTATTCCGGCAACTCAATCCATGTTCAATAATATAATCGATGTTAAGAAAAAACAAACATGCCTTTATTTGGGTACTTACATTTCCAGGTGCTTTTAGGGATTTATTTTTGCGTGGTGTATGGATATGATCAAATGACACCACTCAATCGCCAATGTATACCATTTTTGTATAGTTCAATACCTTCTATGGTGTACCCAAAATGCTCATCTAATATGGGGTGAAATATGTATGGATTTTAATTTCCGTCGCTTCCATAAAATTTGAATAAGAATTTTACTGTTTCGATCTGACCATCTGTTAATGGTGGTAAGATGATACCACGAAATTACAACACACAAGTCTGAAAACCTCAATCTGGAACGTCTGGTTCTTACTATTCTGATATCAGGATGACGTCACAACCTTCAGAGCCACGAGAAAATCAGTTGTTGTTAATAATAAGCGTAAAGCCTGAAGGTCTATGCAAAAGACGCGGTATCCGGGCTCTTGTACGCTAACAAAAAGTGATTACACTCTTTGCACACAAAGATGATCTGATGAGCCTTGGGTACGACGTTCGAAACAGCAGAATGAAGCAGCAGCAGAAGCGAGCGGATTCGGAATCTAAGTCTAAAGTACAGAACGGGGGCCATTATTTTAGTTAACAACATTTAAAATATTCCTAATTTTTATCTTATCACATTTTTTCACGAATTTCAGACAATAGTGTGATAGAATTCTATATGGATCCCATCACCTACGTGACTGAGAATGTTGATGTGTCGTTGAAATGTACCTTTAGTTATGAAGGAAACTTGAGGTGAGTTGAAGAACAAGAGGAAATGACTTTATTCGTGTACACGAATTTTCAGCAACTAAATTAATTTCTCCACAAAGCTAATAAGAAGATGTGAAATGTATAAAATCACACAAGCTTGATCAAAGCGAAGTGTCGCACAATAAATACTGTACCTGGGACCAATTACTGTCAGGTTACCCGGGACTAGAGTGACGTGAATGAAATTAGAAAATGAAGTTAGAAAATACACGATATCTCAACATCAGTTATCACATTGCCAGGCGCATCTGGAACAGCCATCAATTGATTAACCATGTATCGTGCTAGGTATGGACCAATAGAGTTTCTGAATTTATTAGTTCTTGAATAGGAAATAAAGTATTGGCTTCGGGTGGATGAAAATGAGTTGCGGCAGGAGAAATGATTTTGATCAATTTGTTGCATTCACAGAAGTGAATATCGACACCAGTGTCTCGAATTAAATCCGCATAAACACAGCTCAATCTTGAGATAACCTTAATATCCCTTCTGATCAGCAGAAAATCCTTTTCCAGGAGCCCGGGAAAATTACGTGGGATGCATGGAGGTGTGAACCGATGCAAGTTAAAACAAAAAGTTGAATTACATTAGGTGGGATAGAGAGAGAACGGAGAGAAAGACCATAGAATGACAACTGGCAAACTGTCAAGAAATATGCGGTCACATGATTGGTCCAGCTAAGACTCTCGGACATTGTAGCGCCAAGGTACGTGAAGCTACTACATGTTTCAAACACCGAGCCATTACATGAAACACAAGGAATGTTTTGATTGTGAACTAAACATCGCTCTCCAGTCATATTGGAAAATACCATTTTGTAGCATTTTTGGGGATTCAAAGATTAACCAAGTGCAGATTACCATTGACCAATGCTTGTAATCATTGATTCTAAAGCATTGTTGACCGACTCGACTATTGTGATTCAATGCAACGGCAACGCTTCCGGTTTATTTAATAGTAAGTGCAGTGGGGGTTAAAAGGACGATCTGAAATGTAAATAGAAAATAAAAATGGGTACAGAACACCACGCGGAATCGGTGTCGCACGGGAGGCTTTTTGCCATTCACTACCGTATATTGACGACGACCTTCGAACTAGGTGAAATGCAATGAAGTACGTTTGATAGAAAATTACATTCAGATAGTTTTCGGAGTAAGGAACATCGCACAACACTGTTAAACTCATTCGTGTAATTCAGAAAACGAAGTTGTACATCATTCGATTTACATGTAAATTGAATAGATTTGAACTTTTGAAAATGTTAAACATTTGAAACTACCTTTGGATAAGTCTTGGACGGCGATATGTTCAGTTATATGTGCCGGCACACATGTGAATGAGGTTGACGTCATAGGCTTAAACAATTCTGGTTTGCATCCGTCTCCACCTGGCAGAAAACGAACTGTTTCCTGCTATTTACACTCGCGTAGCTGAAACACAAAATGTAAGAAAATCGGAATCGCTTGAGTACTAGTTTGATGTTGTGAATTTCAAATAGTAGTAAGCATAGTATGAACACATTTCGCTCACATTACGCTGGTGTTGTAGGCCTTCAATTTTCTGAGTCGAATGTGAGCTCACTTATTTATTGAGTTGGGTTCCATATAAATAATCATTATGAATATTTAGTATTTGGTTTGATCTAATGACAACTTACAAAATAATGAACTCAAAGGCGCACCCACTGAGGCATCTATTTCGCCTCCGTTCAAGCCATGTCACACGTAATCACCCACTGGCATTTGCTATTCCACATTCCCACCATCGGTTCTTTCATTCGGTGCGCGTTAGTTTCTCTTGGAATTCCCTACAGTCAGATGTTGTCCAATCATGTAGTGAAAGGATTTTCAGGAACAAATTGGATATATTTATACGCAGTAATTCCGCGCTACATCCCGTTTATATAACATGATCTTTTTCCAAACGAATATGTGTTTTTTCATCATACCGCGACAATACATGACATTTTTTGAAACTACAAAACTGTCGATCTTCCTAATGCCTCAATTTATTTTGTATATATATACTTATTGTCCTTATACGAATATCCTGTGGTGTTGTACAGTTACGAGCTTTTGCATAACATAAATTCTTGAATCTTGAATTTGAAACTTGAAAATCATGGATAAATTTTGTACACGAAATTTCCGATTAGTTCTATTAACATTAAGTCCGAGGTATCGTCTTTCAAAACACCTACCACTTCGCCTGAGACTATCCCACTGTGCTTCGCTTAAAAATCAAACAATCCAAGAAGACTTTTCTGACGGCATGATGTTGACGACTAAAACATTTTTTCAGGACAATACATGAAATTCTAACTGAATGCGAGTCAGGAATCATGAAAAATCTTGTATTTGACCGTTTTTGCTTCTGTTGAAAAGGCTTAATTTTATGCAGAATTTCTTTGAAACTTTCTTTGAAATAAACCAAATGATCGAATTTATTCGTTTATTTGTTTACCTAATTTCATGATTTTCGTTTCATTTCAATTCTGGATTTACAGGGAGTTGGCACAATACTGGATAGTAAACGGTATTCCCACAAAAGACATACGTATGTCAGAAATCAAAACTTTATCTAATTTCCAACCACCGAGACATGAATATAGTATGCTGTCAAAATCTTCGCCTGATGAAGGAGAATACGTATGCGTTGTGGGTGGTCTATTCGGTGATGCAGTATCCAATGCGACTTATGTAAAAATTGAACGTGAGTTCGTGAATATTCGCAGTAATTTTAAAGTCAAAGACTACGAAAAAAATTTTTCGGCATCGGTCTGAGTTTCATTTACAAAACAGTTTAAAGTATGTTAAATTAGTCATTATATTTTTATTAACAATATTTTGCTGCAAATACATATGACTGTGGAAAATGTTCTCTATTTGTCTACTCGCAAATATCAAATTATTCCTCATTTGACAATGATTAAAACGTATGCTAATAAAGTGGATTCACGCGAAAGAAATAATAACAATTAATTTGCTCATAAAAACACGCGTAATGGAGTCGCTGAGAATTCAGTGCAGAATTTTTAATGTATCGTAAAAGAAAATGTCCAATTCTTTTTTAATGACTAGCACGATGCGATGGATGAACAAAACAATCTGACCTTGTATGCCACTGTTTTATAAGTTTGGTACGACCAACCTGTTTAATCACTTTGGTCCACACTCCTGTAGACAGGGTTTGAACCTTTGTGAATGAAAGTTTTCACGTGGGAAATAGGTTACTTTCAAGGCCGTTTCTTAACCGTTTAATCGGTATACAACGTGGCGGGTGTTTCGTAGCGAAACTGTCCGTAACCATGGGTTGAAAGTCGGGGTTTTACCTGCCGACTCAGGAAAAATTCTTTCAATTCAGTCCTTCAAAAACTCCTTTATTTTCATAGAATTGAGTATTTTTATACAAAATAATTTATGCCATCGGATAAAATAGACATCAGATTATAATTTTCTGAAAAAAATCTCAAAACAATTTTTGAAGAAAATACCATGCCGTGAGGCATTTTAAGCAATATTTCAAACATAGAACGTAATGAATTCTGTTTATTCTTTTTTCAAATTTTATTTCAACATTATTGCTTCTACACCAATATAATCCAATTGATTAATTGCGAATTACTTTCAAATAGAATTTTATCAAATGATCTACACGCAATGAATAATTAAATTTCTAAGATGTTAAATGAACGAGTTAATATTTAGTTAAACCCATTTTTGACTGAGATTGATGATGAACGATGTTAAGATTCCATTTATTCGAGAGTGCTACGCAACGGAATTTCAGCCGGTGTTCTGCCCAATTTTCGAAATGTGCGCGTTCAAATAATTCAACTTCCATACCACTGACCAGCTTGTCTGTCTCTCGTTGGCACGGACTTAGTGGTACAAATACAAGTTCTAATACTATAAAGATACAAGTCAATTTCATAAGTTCCTGTGTTCGTTAGGCACAGAATGTGCAAACGTTGCAAAACCTTTAGCGAAAAATGCTGGTGATCAGATTTTCATTGATTTTATCTGGCTTCATACAAATAAAAAATGCGCGAAAGTATACTTTTATGTTCGATATTGTGCGCTTACTTTCTTTCTGCAATGATTCGTTTACATTGTATACATCAACACAGAAAGTATTGTGTGCTGCTAAATCTAATGGATGATATTCATCGCCTTTCAACGGATTTAATGTTAGACGAACTAAAACAGGCGAAAATGTGGTGGTAACCATTGGGTAAACACTTTTTGATATGTGCTCGAAAGCTGGTACTGATTAACTCGGTGAGCAACGCAGCCTGGAAACGAACTAACATTTATAAAACTACGCCCACATTAGTTGAGTCGTCTCTGTTTACCAATTCAGAACAAATGTGAGTCGTTCTAAAATTAATTGAGTGGAATGTAATGGCAATGCATACGGTGAGATATTGTTGGCCTCCGTCGGTTGATGTCGACCATGGATGTACATCACAATCGCATGAATTTCATGTTTTGCTGCTTTTTGAATGACTAAACAGTCCGATTCGGAAGGAAAAATCTCCTGCAGCGTTTGCAACGATAGTCAGAACTCTGTTGTATTGCATCAGTTGCACGTCGGCGGCGTGATCTGCGTTCAGCAGCCAAGAGCTGTATCTGCTCCTCCCCAGCTTGCAGACGACGCTTTACACAATGCCTTCAAAGTGAGCGGTCACGAGCAAGTTGTTCCCAGCTTGCGAAGTAAATGTCAAGAGCTTTCGTATCTTTTTTTGCAAACATCTTTGTACCGCAAGTGCGGTCGCCCAATGGTCGACTTCCTAATTGCAACTCACCATAGAGTAGATCTTTCGGAATACGTCCATTTTCCATTCTATAGACATGACCAAGCCACTGCAGGCGGCGCTGACGTAATAGGGAGAACATGCTCAGTAGAAACGGTGAGATATTATCGATAAATTTTATGACAATGGTGTTAAATTAGCTATATCCCGCACAAGCTAAAACGAGCAACGTCACACAGTTAACACAGAAAGTGTTGGAACGTTAACGGAAAGTATTACCTCCAAGAAATATTCTATTCACTCTTGTCAAAATGGACTTGAAGACTATGGGCGTGAAATGTGATCCACTCACGAGCATCAAAGAAGACAAAAGTGAATGGAGAAACGGGGTTCATTTCTTTTATTTCATCTAGGACTAACAAAATAAGTGAGACGGGTTTAGAAGCTCATGGTCACGGTAGTGTCACGAGAGTGTCGAACTCTTACGGACCTGAGTTTATTTTATTGATCGGGTTTGACAAGACCCGCTGGGAATTTATCAAAATCCCAGAATCCCAGATCATGTGTATGTAATCCAACATCGGTTACTCAGAACCGAATAGAGAATGATAAAATGTTCAAGAGAAAGAACAAAAACGCGCATTCTGTATTTGATATAGGTCAACCTGATTAGAAATTGCGCTAAATGCTTGAAGTGTATGTTCAAGCAATGCAATAAAAACAAACATTTCAAGTGCTCACTGTACTTTGCTACAGGCTACATGATTACCCATATTTGAGGTAATAGCGAGAGAAACAAATGATGAACTTCAACAGACCATTAAGGTCGAGCTAACGTTCCAAGTGAGGTAATAGTTTGAAGGAAACTACATGGACGAAATTCACATCATCACCAAAACATTGATGGCAGGAAGTGGGCCACAGGGGAAAACATTGTTTAGAGAACAAACTGGAAGTTGGCTGATTATCTGACAACGGGTTTGGGCGTGGCGTGTGCAAACAACCCTCGTATAAATAATCTATGGATCAACAAGCTGCAATAGTATCGCATTGTTGAATGAGATTGATACGACAAACCCATTCAACCACAAATGCCCAAACACATGTAGATAGGGTTTAAACAAGTGATTATGAAAAAATGCTCCTTTTTATGCGTTTCCATCACGACTGCCTTCATGCTGTTTGTACTCATCAGGTATGAATATTACGATCAGGATCTAATCGTTTGGTATTATTCATCTCAACGTAGAACACGTTCTAACAGAATACTCATTAACTTCTCTCTCAGTAGTGTATGAAATTTAGAACGATCTTCATATACGCAGAACACGTATCATGTAATAATTTACAATATTTGCATTTTGGTTACACTTTATTATTGTTGCGCTTTACGATACACGATCACTAGCGATTATTATCCCACAATCGGAAGTAAAACGACTTAAACAATTGAAACCTCATATGTTATAAGCACATATCCATGGTGGATATCGAATTTAATAGAACAAAGATAACAGAAAAGTAATGTTTTCTGACTCAGAAATTCTTGATCCTTGTCGCCTAAGAAATGCTTATCCAGCATTTGCTATTTTCAGGACCGGAATTGATATTTGTGATCACGTATTTCAATTTGAATTGGGCAACCCTCCTAATAGGATTGCAGGATATTCAAATTTCAGTAGGGAATAATCTCTTGCGCCATATAACTTGCCCATAGTTCCCACGTTCGCGATTAACTAGTTTCATGGTAACTGCATAAACGTTAACAATAAAGTAATCGCTGAAACTTTGATTTTCATAAATTGCGCCAAAACGCATTTTTACCGTAGGTCTGCTATGATGTCTACTGCCGGATAGCAAATTGTGCTGGTTTTACTTCCTATAAGCTCATCTTAAATATCCAATGTTTCCTTGGCAAACAATCATAGTTTTTGTAGTTATAAGGCTTTACTCCAAGTATTTAAAAATTGCCTGTTCAGGGTATGATTCAATTTAGGCTTGGTGTATATTCAGTATTTAGTTTAAGGTTGTGATCTTCATTATATATATATATATATATATATATATATATATATATTGTAGCAACCTGTAATTTCACTTTCTTTCCAATTGTATTTTCGCTTCCCTCGATGCTTGCTATAATCAACAATTTGTACATACTTATCTTTGTATCATTTTCACTCATTAACTTAGAAGTTATCGTTTTGTTCCAATAATCGATATTGCCATATCGATCTATCGATTTCTCCTTGTCCTATTCACTCTCTGTGAGTTCGTTCCTTTGTCCATTTTTACTATAACATTTTCCTGTTATATTTTTGCACTTATCCACTACATAATTAGTGAGCCTGAATTCCATTTTTCGCTCAGAACTCCCGTTATTTTTTCAATTTTGCTATAATGTAGTCTGAACTTAACGAATCGCAAATGAACGTTATCAGCTGTAACACGCCAGCATTTGACCCTGCAAACCCGCCTGTCTGGTTCATCCAAAAAGAAAGGGTATGTTTCGTTTCAGACGGATCGCGAAACAAAAGGTCATGTTTTCTTTCGCACAATCACAATTACCGTCCTACATCGCGAAAGAACTATTAGACGTTCTTGAGCCCATGCCCTCCATTTCGCCTTACGACACAATGAAGGCTGCTGTGCTCAAGAGTACTATTGCCTCTGACGAAGCCAGGCTAAAACAACTGCTGGCTGGTGTAGAACTAGGCGAAAGAACCCCTTCACAGCTGTTACGTCACATGCATTTCCTGGTGGGCAACACAAAGTTAGACGATTCCGTCCTACGACAACTTTGGCTGAACTGCCTGTCACACAACACCACCGCCATCATTGCCGTGTCAGTCGACAAAGTCTGCCTCGACACATTGGCCGAACTAGCAGACACAATTCACGAAATTGTAGACGGAAACAACGGTAATCAGGCAACCAAAGCGAGTTACGTATCAGAGCTAAAAAGCTCCATAGCAACGTTGACCAGAGAGCTATCATCATTACAGCTCACAATCTGTAACATGGAGCGTTCTAAAAACTCCCGATCCGTACTTTGCCATCGATCCAGAAGTAGAAGTCGCTCTCGTCCTCGCAATACCAACTGGTTTTGCTATTACCATCGCCGTTTCGGAGAAGCCGCGCGTAACTGCCGTCCAGGTTGTAAACACCCTGACGCACTCACAGCCAAAATCGGGAAACCAGCTTGCCAGTCAGTAATGGCGACGACTGCCCCTGGCAAACTTACCAGTCGCCTCCGGTATGTATATGATGCGTCGAATAAACTTAACTTTCTCGTAAACACTGGTGCCGAAGTTAGCGTTATACCGCGTAGCTGCAAAAAACGTGACTTACGTCCATCAGGCATCACACCGCAGGCGGCTAACGGATCGAAAATGTTGACTAACTGTGAGAAACTTTTGAAACTTGATCTCGGACTTAGACGTAAATTACCTTTCGTCTTCTTGATAGCCGAAGTTCACAAACCTATCATCGGTATCGATTTTTTGACGAAATACAGTCTCGTAGTCGATCTCCGACACCGACGCTACATGACAATACTACGTCATTGAACGTGTCCGGTAAACTATGTTCCATCATCTCACCCAGTCCTCGCATATTCGTGCAGAACAGTGCCACATACAGCGACATCCTGCTTGAAATCCCGAACTTGACACGCGTATCGCCATACTCGGAGACTCCCACCCACGATGTTTAACATCAAATCGTTACAAAAGGGCCTCCGGTTTTTGCCGAACCTCGAAGGCTGCCACCAGAAAAACTCGAAGCAGCAAAATGCGCGTTCGAACATATGGCTGCATTAGGCATAATTAGACCGTCAACCAGTCCGTGGGCATCGCCGTTACATATGGTCGCCAAGAAGAACGGCGATTGGAGACCTTACGGAGATTATCGTGCGCTGAACAGCGTTACCCAACCCGACCGCTACCCTATTCCGCACATACATGATTTCGCACTTAGCCTTCACGGAAAATCAGTTTTCTCTTAACTGGATCTCGTACGTGCATACCATCAGACTGCTGTAATTACGCCATTTAGTCTTTTCGAATTCCTTCCCATGCCCTTCGGTTTGCGCAACGCAGCACAGTCTTTTCAACGGTTCATGGATCAGATTCTTCGTGGTCTTGATTTCGTCTTCGTGTATATCGACGACGTATTAGTAGCTCGCTCATCACACGAGGAGCATGTACGACACCTCCGTGAAGTCTCTCAACGCTTCGCCTAATACGGCCTTACTATCAATCCCGACAAATGCGTTTTTGGCCAGTCGACCATTGATTTTTTGGCCATAGGATTGACAGTAATGGAATAAGCCCACTGCCCGAAAAGACACGGTCCATACTCGAATACCCAATGCCACAATCATTCAAAAGCTTACGCCGTTTCCTAGGTGTCTTTAACTACTATACACGATTTATCCCTAACGCCGCTAAAATACTTCAACCGCTAACTGACATGCTTAAAGGAAATCCCGAAAAGTTGACGATTACAACCGCTGCCGAATCCGCATTTGTCGAGGTTAAAGAACTTTCGAGCAACGCTTCCGCTCTGAGTCACTTAAAAACCGACGATAACGCACATTTGGTCCTGAAAACCGACGCATCACAAGTCGCAGTCGGAGCCGTACTGCAGCAAGAAGTAAGCGGGGAGATACAGCCACTGTCCTTTTTCTCACGGAAGTTACAACCAGCCCAGACTAGGTATAGCACTTTTGGACGCGAACTTCTCGCTATTTACCTAGCTGTTAAGCACTTCCGTCACCTACTCGAGGGACGCACCTTTACTGTGTTCACTGATCACAAGCCAATTGTTTCGTTTATGCGTTCCGTTCTCCGACAGACCGAAACTCTCCAAGATAAATTCGTCAACTTGACTTCATCGCGCAGTTCACTACAGATATTAGACATATCGATGGTGACCGCAACATAGTCGCTGATGCCTTATCGCGTTGCACTATCCAACAGATAAGCAACTCAGTACTCGATCTCAGAGAACTGGCCAGTCATCAGGAAAACGACTCTGAATTTTCCGAAATTGTCGCAAATAAGTCACTCAAATTTGCCCTTTTGCCGCTGCTTGATTGCGACGCCAAAATCCACTGTGACATATCGACCGGCAAGCCGAGACCTTTCGTCCCGCAAACATATCGCCGGAAGATCTTCGATCACTTTCACGGATTGTCACACCCGAGTATTCGTTCAACTGTGAAAATCATAACAGAACGATTCATTTGGCAAAATATGCAAAGTGAAATCCGTCATTGGGCCAAACACTGTGTAGCTTGCCAACGCAGCAAAATTCAACGACATATCCGTGCCCCTTTCAGCACATTCCCTGTACCCGACGGCCGATTCAAGCATATCCACCTGGATATTGTTGGTCCTTTACTTATAGCTATATCTTGACATGCGTTGATAGATACACTCGCTGGCCTATAGCTGTCCCAGTTTGTGACACCTCCACAGATACCATCGCACGAACTTTCGTCGATTCATGGATATCCATTTTTGGTGTACCCGCTACTATTACCACCGACAGAGGATCGCAATTCACAAGCGCTTTGTTCCGTGAACTAAACCGTTTACTAGGATGTGATCATGTGCGTACTACTGCATATCAACCTACAGCCAACGGTCTAGTCGAACGTTTTCATCGTCAATTGAAAGCTGCTATTACCGCTTGTTCTGGAACAGAGTGGTCGGAATGTCTTCCTATAATACTTCTCGGTATTAGAAACACCGTTAAAGAAGACATCGGTTGTTGCCCCTCAGAATTGGTATTTGGTACAACACTGAGACTGCCTGGCGAGATGATACTGGATACCTGCACTACTGGTGAAATCGACCCAGGATCTTACTGCTCGAGACTCAGGAAACACTTCCAGGCCATCAAACCAGTATTGACCCGCGTCGCTGACCGCCCTTCATTCATCCACAACGACCTCAAGAATTGCCCCTATGTCATTGTTCGAGTTGATGCTGTCAGAAAGCCATTACAAACCCCGTACGAAGGACCATTTAAAGTAATCGACCGCAAACCCAAATATTTCGTTTTGTTACGCAACGGCGTTGAAGACACAGTCAGCATAGATCGCTTAAAACCTGCATACATCGAGGAAAAACCGTCACAAAAAGCTACCCCTGCGACCCCACCTACACAACCTATGAATAACAATGACGTTACATCCAAGCAACCCTCACCTATCCTGTCTACCCCTTCATCTCGTCAAACACGTGCCGGCCGTAGAGTGAGGTTCCCGGCAAGACTGGTTGAATACATGCCCTAAACGTGGTATCGAGCGTTCATCCGTCGACTCACGCTCTAGGGGGGGAGTTCTGTAGCAACCTGTAATCTCACTTTCCTTTCAATTGTATTTTCGTTTTCCTCGATGCTTACTTTAATCTGCAATTTGTACATACTTATCTTTGCATCATTTCCATCCATCAACTTGGAAATTATCGTTTTGTTCCGATAATCGATATTGCCATATCGATCTATCGATTTCTTCTTGTCCGATTCACTCAGACTATTGATCTTCCGTTTCGTTAACTGAGTTCTCATTACTCACCCTTTGTATCGCATTCTGTAAATAATCATTAATGAACAATACACTTTCCTCCGCGCGCGTTCGTCTTCTGCTTTGTTCGCTGGTGCTGTATTGCTGCGTGTTTGTGAATCACGACGATTAACAGCAAAATTGACGTGTCGCCACATCTTTCAGCTTCGCTAATTACTATTGCCAATCAACGCGACACACCGGAGTTCGGAGCTGGAACATTTTTGTGTGTGGATATTTGCTTTGGACATTGAATTTTCACTTTTCGTGAGTTCGTTCCTTTGTCCATTTTTGCTATGACATTTTCCTGTTATATTTTTTGCACTTATCCACTACATATTTGGTGAGCCCGAGCATTACATAATCGGTTAGCCCGTATTCCACTTTTTCGCTCAGAACTCCCGTCATTTTTTCAATTTTGGCATAATGTCGTCTGAACCCACTGAATCGCAAATGAACGTTATTAGCTGTAACACGCCAGCATTTGACCCTGCCAACCCGCACGCGTGGTTCATCCAAATAGAGGGTATGTTTCGTTTTAAACGGACCACGAAACAAGAGGTCATGTATTTTTCGTTCAATCACAATTACCGTCGTACATCGCGAAAGAAGTATTAGATGTTCTTGACCCCATGCCCTCTATTTCGCCTTACGACACACTGAAGGCCGCTGTGCTCAAGCGTACTATGGCCTCTGACGAAGCCAGGCTAAAACAACTGCTGGCTGGTGTAGAACTAGGCGACAGAACCCCCTCACAGCTGTTACGCCACATGCGTTCCCTGGTGGGCAACACAAAGTTAGACGATTCCGTCCTACAGCAACTTTGGCTGAACTGCCTGCCACACAGCACCACCGCCATTCTTGCCGTTTCGGTCGATAAAGTCTGCCTCGAAACATTGGCCGAACTAGCAGATAAAATTCACGAACGCATCGACGGAACCAGCGTCAATCAAGTATCGGAAGGTGGTTACCTCCCAAAGCTTGAAGACACCGTGGCCCCGCTAACTAAGGAGCTTGCATCCTTACAGCTCATCATTTCCAACATGAAACGACTCGAAACGTCTAGAGCTAGACCCCGGAGTCCATCTGGAAATAGAAGTCACTCTCGCCCTCGCGATACCAACTGGTTCTGTTATTATCACCGTCGTTTCGGGAACGCCGCGCGCAATTGTCGTCCCGGGTGTAAACATCCTAACGCTGACAGCCACCGTGTTGAAAAACCACGTAGCAAGTCAGTTATGACGACGACCGTTCCTGGAAAACCCACTAGTCGCCACTTATACGTCTACGACGCATCTTCTAAGCTCAATTTTCTCGTAGACACCGGTGCCGAGGTAAGCGTTATACCACGCAGTTACGAAAAACGCGACCTCCGTCCTTCAGGCATCACTTTGCAGGCGGCTAACAATTCGAAGATCTCGACTTACGGTGAAAAAATTTTAAAACTCGATCTCGGACTCAGACGTGAATTCCCTTTCGTCTTCTTGATAGCCGAGGTTCAGAAGCCTATCATCGGTATCGACTTTCTGACGAAATACGGTCTCGTAGTCGATCTCCAGCACCGACGGCTACACGACAATACCACGTCACTAAACGTGTCCGGTAAACTATGTTCAATCACCTCACCTGGTCTTCGAATTTTCGTCCAGAACAATGACACTTACAGCGATTTCCCGACCCTAACACGCCCAGCACAATACACGGAGCAACCCACCCACGATGTTCATCATCACATCGTCACTAAAGGGCCTCGAAATGTTGCTAAAGCTCGCAGGCTACCGCCTAAAAAGCTGAAAGCAGAAAAACGCGAATTTGGCTCCACACTGAGACAGACTGGCAAAAGGGTATCTGACAATCGCACTACCGGCGAAGCTGAACCAGCACCTTACCGCTCAAGACCAAAGCAATACCTTCAGCTATGCAACGGTAATAAAGACAAAGCTAGTATCGATCGCTTCAAACCCGCTTACGTTGAACGAAAGTCATCACAAGAAGCTACCCCTTCGACCCCACCCACACAGACTATGACTACCAGTGATGTTACATCCAATCGACCCTCACCCATCCTGTCTACTCCTTCATATCGTCAAACACGTGCCGGCCGTAGAGTGAGGTTCTCCGCAAGACTGGTTGCATACATGCCCTAAACGGTGTATCGAGCGTTCATCCGTCGACTCACGCTCTAGGAGGGGAGTTCTGTAGCAACCTGTAATTTCACTTTCTTTCAAATTGTATTTTCGTTTCCCTCGATGCTTGCCCTAATCAACAATTTGTACATACTTTTCACTCATTAACTTGGAAGTTATCGTTTTGTTCCGATAATCGATATTGCCATATCGATCTATCGATTTCTTCTGGTCCTATTCACTCACAGACTATCGATCTTCTGTTTCGTTAACTGAGTTCTCGTTACTCACCCTTTGTATAGCATTCTGTAAATAATCATTAATTAACAATACACTTTCCTTCGCGCGCGTTCGTCTTCTGCTTTGTTCGCTGGTGCTGTATTGCTGCGTGTTTGTGAATCACGACGATTAACAGCAAAATTGACGTGTCGCCACACTTTTCAGCTTCGCTAATTACTATTGCCGATCAACGCGACACACCGGAGTTCGGAACTGGAATATTTTTGTGTGTGGATATTTGCACTGGACATTGAATTTTCACTTTTCGTGAGTTCGTTCCTTGTCTATTTTTCACTATAACATTTTTCCTGTTATATTTTTTGCATTTATCCACCACATATTTGGTGAACCCGACCACTACATATTTGGTGAGCCCGACACTACATAATTGCCCGTATTCCACTTTTCGCTCAGAACTCCCGTCATTTTTTTCAATTTTGCTATAATGTCGTCTGAACCCACTGAATCGCAAATGAACGTTATTAGCTGTAACACGCCGGCATTTGACCCTGCCAACCCGCACGTGTGGTTCATCCAAATAGAAGGTATGTTTCGTTTTAAACGGATCACGAAACAAGAGGTCATGTTTTCTTTCGTTCAATCACAATTACCGTCGTACATCGCGAAAGAAGTATTAGATGTTCTTGACCCCATGCCCTCTATTTCGCCTTACGACACACTGAAGGCCGCTGTGCTCAAGCGTACTATGGCCTCCGACGAAGCCAGGCTAAAACAACTGCTGGCTGGTGTAGAACTGGGCGATAGAACCCCCTCACAGCTGTTACGCCACATGCGTTCCCTGTTGGGCAACACAAAGTTAGACGATTCCGTCCTACAGCAACTTTGGCTGAACTGCCTGCCACACAGCACCACCGCCATCCTTGCCGTGTCGGTCGATAAAGTCTGCCTCGACACATTGGCCGAACTAGCAGATGAAATTCACGAACGCATTGACAGAACCAGCGTCAATCAAGTTTCAGAAGATAGTAACCTCTCAAAACTTGAAGCCACCGTGGCCATGCTAACTAAGGAGCTTGCATCCTTACAGCTCATCATTTCCAACATGGAACGATCCAAAACGTCTAGAGCTAGACCCCGGAGTCCATCTGGAAATAGCAGCCACTCTCGCCCTCGCGATACCAACTGGTTCTGTTATTATCACCGTCGTTTCGGAAACGCCGCGCGCAATTGTCGCCCCGGATGTGAACATCCTAACGCTGACCCTCACCGTGTTAAAAAACCACGTAGCAAGTCAGTTATGGCGACGACCGTTCCTGGCAAACCCACTAGTCGCCACTTATACGTCTACGACGCATCTTCTAAGCTCAATTTTCTCGTAGACACCGGTGCCGAGGTAAGCGTTATACCGCGCAGTTACGAAAAACGCGACCTCCGTCCATCAGGCATCACCTTGCAGGCGGTTAACAATTCGAAAATTTTGACTTACGGTGAGAAACTTTTGAAACTCGACCTCGGACTTAGACGTGAATTCCATTTCGTCTTCTCGATAGCCGATGTTCAGAAACCTATCATCGGTATCGATTTTTTTGACGAAATACGGTCTCGTAGTCGATCTCCGACACCGACGGCTACATGACAATACTACGTCATTGAACGTTTCCGGTAAACTATGTTCAATCACTTCACCTGGTCTTTGAATTTTCGTCCCGAATAATGCCACTTACAGCGATTTCCCGACCCTAACACGCCCAGCACAATACACGGAGCGACCCACCAACGATGTTCATCATCACATCGTCACTAAAGGGCCTCGAAATGTTGCTAAAGCTCGCAGGCTACCGCCTAAAAAGCTGAAAGCAGAAAAACGCGAATTTGGCTCCACACTGAGACAGACTGGCAAAAGGGTATCTGACAATCGCACTACCGGCGAAGCTGAATCAGCACCTTACCGCCCAAGACCAAAGCAACACTTTCAGCTACGCAACGGTAATAAAGACAAAGCTAGCATCGATCGCTTCAAACCCGCTTACGTTGAACGAAAGTCATCACAAGAAGCTACCACTTCGACCCCACCCACACAGCCTATGACGACCAGTGATGTTACATTCAATCGACCCTCACCCATCCTGTCTACTCCTTCATCTCGTCAAACACGTTCCGGCCGCAGAGTGAGGTTCCCCGCAAGACTGGTTGAATACATGCCCTAAACGGTGTATCGAGCGTTCATCCGTCGACTCACGCTCTAGGGGGGGAGTTCTGTAGCAACCTGTAATCTCACTTTCCTTTCAATTGCATTTTCGTTTTCCTCGATGCTTGCTGTAATCAACACTTTGTACATACTTATCTCTGTATCATTTTCATCCAGTAACTTAGAGACTATCGTTTTGTTCCGATAATCGATATCGCCATATCGATCTATCGATTTCTTCTGGCCCTATTCACTCACAGATTATCGATCTTCTGTTTCGTTACATGAGTTGTTGTTACTCACCCTTTGTATAGCATTCTGTAAATAATCATTAATTAACAATACACTTTCCTACGCGCGCGTTCGTCTTCTGCTTTGTTCGCTGGTGCTGTGTTGCTGCGTGTTTGTGAATCACGACGATTAACAGCAAAATTGACGTGTCGCCACATCTTTCAGCTTCGCTAATTACTATTGCCAATCAACGCGACACACCGGAGTTCGGAACTGGAACATTTTTGTGTGTGGATACTTGCTTTGGACATTGAATTTTCACTCTCCGTGAGTTCGTTCCTTTGTCCATTTTGCTATAACATTTTCCTGTTATATTTTTGCACTTATCCACTACATATTTGGTGAGCCCGACATTACATAATCGGTTAGCCCGTATTCCACTTTTTCGCTCAGAACTCCCATCATTATTTCAATTTTGCCATAATGTCGTCTGAACCCACTGAATCGCAAATGAACGTTATTAGCTGTAACGCGCCAGCATTTGACCCTGCCAACACGCACGTGTGGTTCATCCAAATAGAGGGTATGTTTCGTTTCAAACGGATCACAAAACAAGAGGTCATGTTTTCTTTCGTTCAATCACAATTACCGTCGTACATCGCGAAAGAAGTATTAGATGTTCTTGACCCCATGCCCTCTATTTCGCCTTACGACACACTGAAGGCTGCTGTGCTTAAGCGTACTATGGCCTCCGACGAAGCCAGGCTAAAACAACTGCTGGCTGGTGTAGAACTAGGCGACAGAACCCCTTCACAGCTGTTACGCCACATGCGTTCCCTGGTGGGCAGCACAAAGTTAGACGATTCCGTTCTACAGCAACTTTGGCTGAACTGCCTGCCACACAGCACCACCGCCATTCTCGCCGTGTCTGTCGATAAGGTCTGCCTCGACACATTGGCAGAACTAGCAGATAAAATTCACGAACGCATCGACAGAACCAGCGTCAATCAAGTTTCAGAAGGTGGTAATCTCTCAAAGCTTGAAGCCACCGTGGCCATGCTAACTAAGGAGCTTGCATCCTTACAGCTTATCATTTCCAACATGGAACGACCCAAAACGTCTAGAGCTAGACCCCGGAGTCCATCTGGAAATAGCAGCCACTCTCGCCCTCGCGATACCAACTGGTTCTGTTGTTATCACCGTCGTTTCGGAAACGCCGCGCGCAATTGTCGCCCCGGGTGTAAACATCCTAACGCTGACAGCCACCGTGTTGAAAAACCACGTAGCAAGTCAGTTATGACGACGACTGTTCCTGGCAAACCCACTAGTCGCCACTTATACGTCTACGACTCATCTTCTAAGCTCAATTTTCTCGTAGACACCGGTGCCGAGGTAAGCGTTATACCGCGCAGTTACGAAAAACGCGACCTCCGTCCTTCAGGCATCACATTGCAGGCGGCTAACAATTCGAAGATCTCGACTTACGGTGAAAAAATTTTAAAACTCGATCTCGGACTCAGACGTGAATTCCCTTTCGTCTTCTTGATAGCCGAGGTTCAGAAGCCTATCATCGGTATCGACTTTCTGACGAAATACGGTCTCGTAGTCGATCTCCAGCACCGACGGCTACACGACAATACCACGTCACTAAACGTGTCCGGTAAACTATGTTCAATCACCTCACCTGGTCTTCGAATTTTCGTCCAGAACAATGCCACTTACACCGATTTACCGACTCTAACCCGCCCAGCACAATACACGGAGCAACCCACCCACGATGTTCATCATCACATCGTCACTAAAGGGCCTCGAAATGTTGCTAAAGCTCGCAGGCTACCGCCTAAAAAGCTGAAAGCAGAAAAACGCGAATTTGGCTCCACATTGAGACAGACTGGCAAAAGGGTATTCGACAATCGCACTACCGGCGAAGCTGAACAAGCACCTCACCGCTCAAGACCAAAGCAACACTTTCAGCTACGCAACCGTAATAAAGACAAAGCTAGCATCGATCGCTTCAAACCCGCTTACGTTGAACGAAAGTCATCACAAGAAGCTACCACTTTGACCCCACCCACACAGCCTATGACGACCAGTGACGTTACATCCAATCGACCCTCACCCATCCTGTCTACTCCTTCATCTCGTCAAACACGTACCGGCCGCAGAGTGAGGTTCTCAGCAAGACTGGTTGAATACATGCCCTAAACGGTGTATCGAGCGTTCATCCGTTGACTCACGCTCTAGGGGGGGAGTTCTGTAGCAACTTGTAATTTCACTTTCCCTCGATGCTTGCTGTAATCAACAATTTGTACATACTCATCCTTGTATCATTTTCATTCATCAACTTAGAAATTATCGTTTTGTTCCGATAATCGATATTGCCATATCGATCTATCGATTTCTTCTTGTCCGATTCACTCAGACTATTGATCTTCCGTTTCGTTAAATGAGTTGTTGTTACTCACCCTTTGTATCGCATTCTGTAAATAATAATTAATTAACAATACACTTTTCGTCCGTGCGCGTTCGTCTTCTGCTTTGTTCGCTGGTGCTGTATTGCTGCGTGTTTGTGAATCACGACGGTTAACGGCAAAATTGACGTGTCGCCACATTTTTCAGCTTCGCTAATTACCATTGCCAATCAACGCGACACACCGGAGTTCGGAACTGGAATATTTTTGTGTGTGGATATTTGCACTGGACATTGAATTTTCACTTTTCGTGAGTTCGTTCCTTTGTCCATTTTTACTATAACATTTTCCTGTTATATTTTTGCAC
>JACCGJ010018787.1:0-15508 GCA_013407085.1 Atriophallophorus winterbourni | reverse complement strand
TCAGGAAAGATCAATCTATTTACAACAAGCAAAATGAAAACGTTTGGAACATCAACAATAGAGATTCTTCGCGCATCTTTGATGGACTTTATCCATTGATCATCAGTGTTGCCGGAAACATTCTAGACTTATACTTGCAATAGATGTGTTTTCGCAAATATCAGATCACGTACCGATTACCTGGAAACAACATCAAATACCGTTACCTTTATATTTATTGAACGTTAAATTCCGCTGAAACAAATGACCTTGAACAAATTGTTTTTGCAAATGTACATCCTATAATCTGATTGTACAAAGCTTTTGGAAATTATTGATCATGTTCAAAATGCCTTGGACTTCCAAGAATAAAATTTATTTATATTCAAATGAACAGTTAATTTCGGACGGGCGGGAGTGTAAGTAGGATCCGCAACTTTGCTGGCAACCACAATGATTGAACTTTGATCTGTTCGTTCGTGACGCGATATGATTCGAATAGCGCTTCAATTTGTGCAAACCATAGACGAAGATCACTCATATCAAATGTGGACAATGTAGAATGGCTTATTTTCTCCTCTGCGACGTCGCTGGATTTATATCAGATTTCATGTTTCGAGAGAAAAATGCGCAAAATAAGAAATCAAAATGCATATACGAGAATAGATGAAAAATTATCCCAAATTCGGGCTCACCAATTGTAGAGGTAAACCTAGGCGAGATGAAGTAATAAATAAGACTGGGCAACTAGGAGTGTTACCGCAAGCAGTTTATACTTTAAATCGAAACACAATGCCATTCCAATATAGTTTTTATCACGCAACCACCGAACAGATGAACTCCAGCACAATCACGACAGTGGATGAAGCTAGTCTCAAAGCAGAACAAGAGATGCGTCGCGTCACGTGTAATCCGAAAACCGCTCGCTTACTAGGTGCATAAACCGCAACACGGCATAGGCAGTAAAACAAGCGCAGTGAAAGTTATGCAAATGGAAAAGACTGTAGATTCGAAAACTTTGTCCAATCAACATAAAGACGGCCATTACCTTTGCTGATGGTGGTCCGATTTTTGCAAAGATGAAGTTGACACGTAACCATGTTATGGTCACAACCAAGAAGGGTGCTATGAATTCCACCTTACTAGAATTAGGACCCAATGTAAAAATAATGTCTGGAAGGTTTGAATGCCTTGCATGTTTCTCGTTTACTTGGTTGTAACCTAGTAGGTTGATTGTTCCGGGAAAAGAGGAGAATTTTCTAGATTGCAGAGGCAAGTTCCAGCATGTATAGGGCATGTTAAAATCACCGGCTGTAAATTTGTTTTTAAATGGGTTCTATGGAACTTCAATAA
This sequence comes from Atriophallophorus winterbourni, assembly GCA_013407085.1. NCBI lineage: Eukaryota > Metazoa > Platyhelminthes > Trematoda > Plagiorchiida > Microphallidae > Atriophallophorus > Atriophallophorus winterbourni. Next base: position 14,176 of record JACCGJ010018787.1, on the reverse strand, counting down.
AAGCATTTTAAATCTTATCAAGATTGTGTAAGGATGGAGGAGGTGGGTTGTAAAAACAACCGAAAAGGGCATCCAGTGAAGGGATATCAATCCATATGGAATCATCAATATCATTGAATGAGGAAGAACAATGAAGATTGGAAGGAATATTCTTAGTAATATATGATGCAACCACCACCTCGAGTGGAGCAAGGACTTTTACGAAAATATTATAATTTGGTCGGAAAAGTGTAGCGTCTATATCTTCATTAGTTGTCCAAGTATCATTTATTAGAACTACATCAGTTGGGTTAGCGGACAGGAGAAATTGAAGATCAGACATTTTGTAAGAAATAGATCTCGCGTTAAATAGAAGAATGCTGATAAAAACAAATGGTTTTTGCAAGAATACACATAATAATTATTATAATAATAATTATAATTATAATAATAATAATCGATATTATTAGGACGAGTAATTGAATATTTGGCAATTTTAATTTCGAAGGAGAACTTTGCTGCGTATCTTGGAAACTACGCTATTTCGCGCTTACTTGTAAAGGGCCCAAGTCGTGGTAACTAACGCTACAGGAGACTGAGTCTGACTACCATTGAGGTTTACCCTTTTGTGAACTTGTAGGAGAGGGGCGATTCGATCATGAAGTTAAAGTGTTTTTTTGTTGATCTGCACTACATCTTATCCACATGGTCAATGATTTGCCAACGAAGCAGCGCTGCTGCATGCAATACAGCAGCAGGGCCGATCCTATGAAATCATATCGTCATATCGATTATAATCGTGAAGCGCATGGCATACCCGAGGTAATAATGCAAATGAAAAAAAGCATGTTGCGTCGAATTCTGCGAAACCATAATGTTTCAACAGTCATTGAAGTACACTTTTTCTTATAAAACGAAAGGGTTACAATAGCCCAAAGTTATTTTTCTAAATTACGTTGAAAGCTCTCTTAAAGAAAACACTCATGCCAACCTACGTAATAATATGTGAAAGTGTGAAAGGGAAATATTCAAAAATCAGCAGGATTTTAATTTTATATAGTGTTATTTTACATGCGAGTGAAAAGAAATTTTTGTTAATTAAGCCAAAGTTTTGTCTGGCTCTCGAGATAAGGAATCTGGATTGCTAATCAAAATTTATGGAACATGAATTTCTTAATCCGAGGTATCTAATTTCAGCAGTTGAGCCATTTAATATGAGGGTGTCTGAGAATCAGACATTTTCTTATCCACATTCTTTTTTATCGCTATCACGCACATTTATTTGACTTTCTGCACTTATACGATATTCGCTATGAACCATAACACAAATAACGAGGACAAGAACGATGATGATTTTTCAAATCAATTCACATTACCTGCCATGGGCACAACAAATTCAGTTCTCTGGTTTGCAAAAATCGAAAATCTATTTCAGTTATACCGCGGTAGAACACGACGCACACGCTACAGCCGCGTTGTTGGAATGCTGTCAACCTTAGTTACCAGAGAAGTTGCTGATTAAATTTATGATCAAACCCCCACAAATCAATACAATGAGCTCAACTCTGCGATTTTCACTCGAATTGGTTTCACTGTGTAGCAAAAAATGCGAAAACGCTCAACCAGTGCTGAACTAAGTGATCGAACAACGTTACAACATTTACGCCATTTGTTACAGTTACGGGACACAAAAGATTTACAAACGGCTAATACGTCAGATCTGGTTTCTTGTTTTGCCAAACAAAGTTTGCGCAAATTCCTGGTTATAATGGAAAACGACTCTAACCTAAAAAAGCCCCAAAATTTTGCTGTTGCAGCACCATTGGATCAATATTCGCCTCGAGAAATACGTCACTTGAACTATATCTCACAATAGCATTGAGTAAGCAGTAAAGTGCTGTGCTCTAATACTCTGGAAGAATTGCAGACGAATTGAAACAAAATTTGTTCACCAGCCGGATTCTCGTTATCTGCAGGAGAGTGAATCGCTTACGGAACATATCTCGGGCAGATAGATTCCGAGCCAATTACATTGGTGGTTCGTTAATCGAAGACACTGGAATATATTGAAAGATTTTCTCTTCACCAGCACGTTGAGAGGTCATTGAAGTGAAATAGTACATCATGTAAGAAATAAGAATATACATTAAAAATGTTTTTTTTAGTTTTTTTAGTTTTTTCCCATTTTTGGTAGATTTTTATTATTTTGCACGTTAAGATAAGAATGAGACATTTCTAGGTCTCATGGGGAATAAAAGACAGTTATATACATAATGGTGTGTAGAAAAGGTTTTGGAGGCAATGTTGAGATTAATTAGTCTAAAAGCATTTTAGGGTCAGGTAACCTGACACTTGAATGGCCAGTTATCCAGAGAATACTATCTGACCTCATGATATATTATTATATGCAGAAAGATGTGGATTTAGAAACCTGGGATTCCATGAGATTATAGAATGTCTAGAGGAGAGTTTATCTTAAGGATTTGGGATAGTGAGTGAACAGTAAGTTTTTCTACAAGCGTTTTAAATTTTCCCGTAGATGTGCACATACGGAAATTTAGTGGAAGAGAATTTCAAAGTTGTGCATCTCTAATTAAGTAGTCACGTCTAACTTTAGCGCGAGACAAAGGGATATGCAATAGCCTTGTTCGATTGCGCAGATCAAATTGAATATAATCGGGGAAGCGCATGCCAGACTGAAGCTTAACTCGCTGTTGAGTAATGATTCAGAATAATAGAAGCAGATTCAGATGAATTCTGCGTAGCCATAGTGGTTCGACATTCAGCAAATTACACCTTTCATGATAAGACAAAGGGTTAGAATAGCAAAAAGTTATTTTGGTGAAAGTACGTTGAAGTCTCTCTAAGAGAAAAGAATCATGCCTCCCCATGTGATAATATATGATATTACAATAATCAAGAATTCGCAGTACCATTATTTTATATAGTGCAATTTTACTTTTGCATAAGAGGAATTTATGGTTAATTAAACCAAGGCTTTGTCGTGCTTTCGTGAGAAGATGTCTTGCTTGCTCATTAAAGTTCAGAGAGGAGGAATACCTAAATCCGAGATCCTCAACTTTTGCAGAAGGAGTTTCGGTTGAGCTATTTAATGTGAGTGTGTCACAGGGGATTAAGCAGCGTAATCCCATATAGTTTGTCTTAGGAGCCGAAAATTCTAATCACCATTGTACGCCCCAGCTTGATAGAGATGCAAGATCAGTGTTAAGGGATATCAGAGTTTCCGGAATTTCATTGGGTGGAAATGATATGACGACTTTTGTGTCATCAGCGAAAATAAATAGTTGAGGGTGGTTCACAACACTTTGCAGATCATTAACATAAATGAGAAGAAGAAGGGGGCCTAGAACGCTGCCATGAATTACGTCACTTGGAATCAGCTGATTAGATGAAGTAACACCGTAACTCTAACTGAAAAGGTGCGATCAGACAGAAAAAATGAAACCAGCTTGATAAAGGCACATGAATACCTCAATATGATAACTTCAAAAGGAGTAGCGTATGTGGAACCCGATCAAAAGCCTTGCTTATGTCTAAGAATAAAATGTTCACTGATAATCCTTGGTCTAGTGAACTGGTTATGTGATCTAAATATTCTAACTGGCAGGTTGCGCAAGATTTTTAGTTTAGGAAATCATGTTGGACTGGGAAGAACGTACCTTGGCCAAGGTAGTCCAACAAAGAATCCTTAATTAACTTTTCAAATAACCTAGAGAGAATAGGAGTGTGATTATTAGGGCGATAATTCGTAACAAGGTTCGAATTTCCAGATTTTGAACGAGAGATAATAACCGAGTGTTTCCAATAAATTGGAAAGATTCCGGATTTAGAAGAAATATTAAAAAGATTTAATAAGAGTAATGGAAAATCTTCACTGCTGTTGTGTAAGATAGCTGATGTAAAACCTACACCATCGGGCTTGTGAGAAATTTCACTTCGACGGGAAATGTCTTTCACTTCTTTTAAGGTCGAAGTAAAGGAGTCAATAGTATTTAAGAATACGTTATTGTTTGCCGGTGGATGGTAAATGGTATTATTAAATGAGCTGCTGACGAATGAAGAGAAAGCCTGACTTATTGTGGGCGGGTCAGTAGTGACTACTGTAAATGACAAGAAATTTGTGTAAAATTCCTTTTTATTTTTCTATTTACACAACTTGATTTTTTCTTAATTCTTCACGGTTTTACCTATTTGTGTATACATTTTTGATACTGTTCGATCCAATTGTACACATTTATTTGTTTTGTTGAACTAATTGATTTTGCTTGGCTGCCATCAAATTCCACATATTTTTGCACGTGGTATTTGGGCTCATTTTATTGTTTCAATTTGGACACCAATTTATGTGTCATTTGTTGTTTGATACAGAAATTTGGACGACAACATTGGTAAATTAACTATTCCTAGTTTTTATGCGTCGGATCGTCATTTTCATCGAATCTATAATTGCTGGAGTTTTGACTCAATTGTACACGTGCGTTCCGATATAATTGAGGTTTGTATACCATTATTATTGTAACTGTCATTAATTACAGTACCGTAGTAAACCCAAATGGTGGTTCTGAATTTGTCGAACTAGGGACGGGGGATCTACGCGTTAACCAACGACATTGGTCGTAACAGTACTCAATTTGGAAACTGGATTTTGATTCTTCTCCAACTGGACGATAATTATTCGTTTTCTCTTTGAACTTGACGGGAAGCCCTCAAATCGAATTGCCTAATTGGATACGGTCAATTGGATCGCCAATCCAGTGGAACGAGGATCAACTTGGACCCTCGTACATCTACTCATTTCTGTTCAAACATTGGTGACGTTCTTGCCTTTTTTATTTTTTGTTCCGCCATTTCTGATAATGCCACGTAAATCGAAACGTCTGAACACTACTGATAAACTTGCCTGTAATGGTAATAGTGACACTATTGGTTCTGCCTCGCGTAGCTCTCGTATATCATCTCGAGGTAGTCCTAATTTCGACTCTAAACATGGGCCGGCTGTGCGTGAGCTCGAATTAGAGAGAGATTTAGTGATTGCTGAGGAGACAATAGCTTGTTTGAGCGGATGCAGTGTCAACGACAACTATGTTTCTTAAGTTCCGGTTAATCGACATATTGAGTCGGAAGCGGTGAAGATGTCACAAAGGGTCGTCAACGATGTTGCTTCATTGCCTAGGGTAGAGTTATCTACATTTGATGGCAATTCGGTGGATTACTGGAAATTTATTCGGCAATTTGAGTGTTATATAGAATCGAAAACTTGCGATTCCGGACAGCGTTTGCTATATCTTATTTATTATTGCCGAGGCAATGCTCGAAAAGCGATTGATGCTTGTGTGATGCTGTCGCCTGAAGACGGGTATAAAAGAGCACGCAGCATCCTACAGGAAATGTTTGGCCTGCCTCATGTCGTTGCACGCTCGTTATTGACCGAGGTGTTGAGTGAAGCAGCCAAAGTAAAAAGCGATTCGGATAGTCTGTCAAACCTTGCTTTGAAGATGGAAAGTTGTCAGATTGCTTTAAAGCAAATGCGCTGTGAAGCAGACTTGAACTCTGTCACCACCTTGGAAGGATTGGTCACATGTTTGCCGGCTGGACTACAACAGCAATGGGCTGACCTGGCAGATGCGATTGCCGCTGATGGGTCAGAAGTTGACTTTGCACGTTTATCCGAGTTTGTCTCCCGCAAGGCGAGAATCGCCAGGAGCAGGTTTGGCATGCTCATTAATGAGACTAACGGGTCAACTAAGCCATCAGAGAAATTGAAATTGTCCGAAGAACGGAGAGTGTACATGACCACAAGTTACTCCCCATCAATGCGAATAGAATGCTACCAGTGTAAAGGACCTCATCGAATAGAAAACTGTTCTACATATCTGAAGGCTGATGTGAAAGACAGATGGGCTATTGCTAAGCAACACGGTATGTGCTACGTTTGCTTGAACCGGTCTCATAAAGCATGCGACTGCAAGGTGCTGACTGTTTGCTCCGTCGAAGGGTGTGGTAGACGTCACCATTCGTCTCTACATTATAATCGTATAAGTGAGCAACAAAAAACTATTAATTACAGTGCTACTGCTCTCAGTCCAGCAGTAAGCCTGGGTTACCTGACGGTGAAAATTGACACGCTTGTTCCAGTCGTAGCGTTACTCGATAATGGCTCGGATACCACTCTGATCTCACAAAGATTTGTTGAGAAATTCGGTATGCCTAGTGTCGCAGTTGATGTGTCGATAACCTCGCTCGGTTTGCATCGAAAATTGAAAAGTTCAGTATTGAGTTTCAATGTACATTCCGTTGACGGGGATGAAGTAATTCATGTTGCCGAAGCCTACACGGTTCCCTTGTTACCTGAAGTAACAATGAATTCCCCGAATAGTATCATCGCAACATATGATCATTTGAAGGATCCAAGATTCTCGGAGAATGTTGTACAAGAAATAACCTTGCTGATTGGATGTAACGTTCCGGGAGCGCATTGGGCGTTGGAACAGCGATTAAGAGGCAAGCGCCGTCCATTTGCAACGAAAACATTGTTGGGTTGGATTTTGCAAGGACCGGCATGCCGAGACTCGAAAAATGTCTTCAGTTTAAATTCTTATACGGATAAAGGGTCCATCGATGAATGTATCAGGAGGCTATACAATACTGAATTTGCGGACATTGCCACAGAAGGCAAGGAACGATCGCGTGAGGATGAAGAAGCATTTTCTCTAGTAAAACGATCAAAGTTTATTGACGGTCACTTCCAGGTGCCGCTACCATGGAGGGGTGATAGACGTAAACTTACCGCAAATTATTGGATAGCGGAAAAGCGCTTGGGCTACTTGAGGCGTCGATTCGAACGTGACAGTGCCTTATTCGAACGCTACAACAGGATAATGACACATCATTTGACTACTGGTTATATCGAAACCGTTCCGAGTAATGCAGATGAGAATCATGCTTGGTATTTGCCTCACCATCCTGTTTTCAATCCTAAGAAACCAGAGAAGCTTAGAATTGTGTTCGATTGTGCTGCTAAACACAACGGTGTATCTTTGAATGATGCCCTACTTCAAGGACCAAATCTGACAACAAATTTGATCGACGTGTTGATACGCTTCCGCTTACAAGCCTATGCCGTCGCCGCTGATATCGGAGAAATGTTTTTACAGGTAAATGTGCCAGAGAATGATAGAGATGCTCTTCGAATTCTCTGGTGGGACAAAAATGACATTCCGGGTCCCATTAAAAGGTTTCGGATGGACGTCATTCTTCGTCGATTCCCCAGTTGGAAACGGCTTGTACGCTCGATTGCATGGCTGATCCGTTTCAAGCGTTATGTTATTATCATGCTTGGTCATGGCTCCAATGGATCTTTATCAGTAGGCAAGATCGAATTAGACGAATTCCGAAATGCCGAAGCAGAAATTATTCGATTGACGCACCGGAATGTATTTGGAGATAAGACGCTATGTGAGCCATGCGAGTTCAATGTGTCATCCTTGAAGAAGTTACGCCTATTTATTGATCAAGGTATTTGGAAAGTTGGTGGTCGATTGGAGCATTCTGATCTTGCAAATGAAAGCATTCATCCCATTATAATTCCTAAAAGGCATAATGTTACTGACCTATTGATTTTTGATGTTCATCTGCTCGAAGGACATTCTGGGCCAGCGCATACCCTCAGCGTCCTGCGCAGGAAATTTTGGCCGATCAGTGGGATATCATGCGTGAAGCGAGCACTGGCGAAATGCTTAACCTGTAAACGGTTAGATGCCAGACCGGCAACTCAAGATGATCTGGTCAGGACTGTTGTTGTTCGCTCAAAAAAATAGTTTGGTAACACGCGATATACGGAAAATTTGTCTGCTGGAAGGAGCACAAGAGGAATGCTCGGAGTCTGGCGTGGCGGCGCAGATAGGGCTAGCTCAAACTTCTCAAAGGGAGAACGGCAGAACCTGAGGACGTGGTGGGTCTTAGTCCGGCAAACTATTTCCCTATAAAAAGCCACATGTGTCCAATGATGGCGATGCGACGTGGCGTGTGTGACTCGCCACTAAATAGAGTCATTGCCATTCGGTTTTATTCAGGATCGGGTAGTTAGGAAGGTGGAACCAATCAGTTTGTTCATTCAGAAGTTAGCTCTAGAAGGAATTTGGCGGGCGGTGTAAATGACAAAAATTTGTGTAAAATTCCTCCTTATTTTTCTATTTAAACAAATTGATTTTCTCTTAATTCTTCACGGTTTTACCTATTTGTGTATACATTTTTGATACTGTTCGATCCACTTGTACACATTTTTTTGTTTTGTTGAACTAATTGATTTTGCTTGGCTGCCATCAAATTTCACATATTTTTGCACGTGGTATTTGGGCTCATTTTATTGTTTCAATTTGGACACCAATTTGTGTGTCATTTGTTGTTTGATACAGAAATTTGGACGACAACATTGGTAAATTAACTATTCCTAGTTTTTATGCGTCAGGTCGTCATTTTCATTGAATCTATTATTGCTGGAGTTTTGACTCCATTGTACCGGTGCGTTCCGATATAATTGAGGTTTGTATACCATTATTATTGTAACTGTCATTAATTACAGTACCGTAGTAAACCCAAATCGTGGTTCTGAATTTGTCGAACTAGGGACGGGGGATCTACGCGTTAACTAACGACATTGGTCGTAACAACTACGTCCTTATTATCTTTTTGATAAATAATTGACGAAATGTCACGTTTTAATGAGATACATCTATTCTGCGTAAGACAATTCAAAGACATTTTTTTAAGTCACTGCTCAAAGCCTTTCTTTCTTGACGCTTTAGGAGGCGAATTTTATTACCTGGGAGAGAGTTACATAGCTCATGTCGGCGTATAACAGATTATATATATATATATCCTTGGATATCCAAGGCATGCAATACATGAGCAGTTTATCAAAATTTGAACAGCAAAAGAAAATAGTACAGTGCAAGTGAACGAAGTGAGCGGGATTATTAAACATTTTATTCGTTCAATGAGGGAAATGAATATACAGTAGTTGAGAAAAAATTATCAATGTCTAATAGAAATAAAATTTCATTAAACTTATGTCAAGGCTTACGAATGGCAAGGATGCAAAGAACAAATGGAGAACAGAAACGGAAGGTAATTATGGAAAAGTGGTGCGAATTGTAATGAAGTTGTCAAAAAAATTTTTTAAATAAATTATATATGAATAAATTCGTGTATTTACGGAAAGTTTAAATAAGAAGATTGAAAAGGGAACATAAATCCATCGGAATAGGAAAATCTAAGAGATTGTGGGGGATGAGAGAGGGTGTGGCTAATAGCAGGGAGTGGGCAGTAGGGTGCTGTGCTCCAATTCTTTCGAAGAATTGTCGATCAATCGAACCAAAATGTGTTCATCAGCCGGATTCTCGTTATCTGAATGAGAATGAATCCCATACGGAACAAATTTCGGGCGGATAGATTTCGAGCCAATTACAGTGATGGTTCGTTATTCGAAGACACTGGAATATAATGAAAGATTATCTCTTCACCAGCACGGTGAGAGTTCATCAAAGTAAAATAGTACATCATTTAAGAAATAAGAATGTACATTTAAAGAACATAATGTTTTTTAGTTTTTTCAGTTTTTTTTACGTTTTTTGCATTTTTTGGTAGATTTTTAATATTTTGCACGTTAAAATAAAAAGTGAGATAAGAAGTCAAACTTATGATTCGCAGAAGTAGAAAGACGAGGAATCTATTTTTCGGGAAGGGTTATCGGGTTATGTTAACTTCTCCTAATCTGAGAGGGGGACGAACACCAAAGGCATGCTAATAGGTTATCATGGAAAATAGAAGAAATACGATTGAAGTCTGAAGAAAGAAAAAAATTCAGTCCAGTCGTTGTCTCTGAGAAGATTCGAAAACTTAGTCTAGTTGATATAAACTTTCTCATCATTGTGAATATATGCGGGCTCCTGAAAGAGGCGCGAAATGCAAGTTACCATATTGCGATCGCAACCGGGCAGTGCGGGTAAAATTTCAACGTTGCTGGGATAAGTACCTAGAGTGAAGATCAGGTCTGAAATGCTGGATAGTCTTGTAGGCTGCCTCAGTAAAGACATTTATAAGCTTATCAATAAAGAGTGTAACATCATTAGTTCTCCTGGTATATTTCCACACGTTACTGAGAGCTTTCAGACGTTCACTTGAATCTCGTCGGTTTATTAGTGGTCTCTTACGGTTGCGCCGGTTGCATCACTTGGGGTCACTGCATCACTTGAGGTCATTAACCGCTCACCTGGCGCTTACGTTCCTGTGTTATGTGATCAAATCAAACGGTATGGTATCACTGGTCAATGTATCGTTCTTGGAGACATGAATACTCTTGATATAAACTGGGCGGATTGAGTTTCGATGGGTGAACCGTTCCAACGTGAAGTCCTAGATACGATTTTGGAGCTGAATTTGGTGCAGAATGTAAACGATCCTACGAGAATATGCGTCGGGCAAGTTCCTTCGATATTGGATTTGGTGGTCACACCTAGATTCTCTGATGTTACGAATCTGTCTATTGAGACCCCCATTGGCTGCAGCGATCACTGTTCTTTATGGTTCGTTTGGAATCGGGGTCTTCAACTGAGAATACGTACGCATGCCCGGAGAAACTACTGGAAATTAGACACAACGAGTTTAATCACGTCTGCAAACTCGATGGACTGGTCACTCCCTCTATCTACGAATGTTGATATCTGTTGGTTGGACTTTTTGGGTAAAATAAGATCGCTTGAAAATCATGCCCCATGGATGAATGGAAGATCCCCCGCTAATTGACCGCCGTGGTTTGATAACGTTATCCGTAAATACATGAAGGTAAGAAAGCGGTTATGGCGGAAGTTTTGTTCTAGTGGATGCACCGATGACTATGTAACCTACAAAGTTATCCGCAACAAGTGCACCTGCCTCAAAAGAGAAAAAAGGCAGAACTATGAAACTCGCTTGGTGGACGAAGCCAACCCGATGCCGAAACCCTTGTTCGCGTACATAAGACGTAGAACGAAAGCTTCTCGACGAGTACCTTGCTTGAGATCTATGGGAGGTTCGACTGAACATGAAGATGAACGTAAAGCAGTTCTTCTCGCCACTCAGTACAATTCGGTTTACACAGAGGAGACGTTTCCCATTCCTCTGCTTCATGAGAGCCACGCCGAAATGCCGAATATCTCGATCTCGCCAGAAATGATACAGTATTTACTGGGACGACTCGATGTACACTCAGCACCTGGCCCGGACGATATACACCCGATGTTTTTAGAGGTATTGTCGAGTATCATACATAAACCACTGGCGCTAATCTTCAATTTATCCCTGAGGTATGGTAGGTTACCTAAAGATTGAAAGTACGGCATGGTCAAACCAATGTATAAAGGCGGTGAAACCAGTGATCCGGCTAACTACCGACCGGTTACCCTCGCTTCAGTAGTTGTGAAGACTCTGGGACGACTGCTGAAGAAACAGATTGAAACTTTTCTCCTTACAACCAGTTAGTTACCATCTGCTCAACATGGTTTTACGCCAAGACGATCATACTCATTCAATCTCATCACTGCTCGCGAGCACTGGTGTGCTGAACTTGATCTGGGTCACCCGGTAGTCACTGCCCTCATTGACTTCAGTAAGGCTTGTGACCGTGTTCCATTGCAACGTCTATTGCTCAAGCTCTGTGCTCGTGGTGTAAAGGGACCTGTTTTAACTTGGATTGAAGACTTCGTTGTTGACCGTTATACACAGGTCGAGGTTAACGGAGTCAAATCGCAGGTTACACGTCCAACTTCTAGGGTTCCGCGACTATCCGTTCTCGGCCCGTTACTTTATAAAGTATATTTTAATGACCTCCCCAACTCATTAAATACGAATTGTCTACTTTTCGCGGATGATCTGAAAGTTTGGGGTACACTAAGCTCTTCTGCTGATAATACCATTTTTCAGAACGAATTAAACAAATTGCTTGATTGGACGGTAAATCGGCAGCTTCCTGTAAACCGACAGAAATGCGCTGTAACGCTTTTGGGGCCGAGCACGCCTGAAGTTGCGTACTTCCTCGGGGATCATCAACTGAAGTGGGTTGATACTGAACGTGACCTGGGTACAATTGTGACTCGGACGCTTAAATCGAAGAAGGAAACGAACAGAAAAGCTGCTGCTGCAAACCTCGCATGGTGGGCTATTAGTCGGTCGTTCTCGGTGATTACTCCACAAATTTCTCGCATTCTTTATTTCACATACGTGAGACCAGTTTTAGAATATGCTTTGCCAGCCACCTATCCTCAAACTAAACGGGAACGTGACCATTGGAAAAATCGCAAAGGCGGGCGACGAAACGAGTACAAGGATTGAAATCAATTCCTTATGTGGAGAGAGTTAAACGCCTCAACCTCATGTCGCTCAGTATTCGGCGTGTGCGCTACGACCTGCTGCTAACTCGTTGCATATTACTGGGAGCTTACGGTGACGAGCTGCGCGAGTTTTTCCCTCTCGTGACGGATTCAAGAACCCGTGGCCATGCTCTAAAGCTTCGAAAGCGAAGGACACTACGCTTAATACAGGGAATAACGCTATCAACAAGAATTTTTAACTTGTGGAATGCGCTTCCGGAAGTGCTTATCTCAGCGAACTCTGAAAACCAATTCAAGCAACTCTTGGATAAGGTATTGCCTGTAATCACGGCGAAGCTGAACAACATTGGACAGGATTTCGTCAACTGAGGTTCTCCTGGACTATGTTGCTGATATAAAGAGAGGCGGCTTACAAAGGCTTGACCCCCTGTCGTCTATCAAGAAGAAGAAGAAATTGAAGAAAACATTAGAAAATGGAGGGGATGAGGAGAGAATGTGGTTTAAATTGCATGAGGTTTGGGCCGATTGTACGATCCGAGAAAGTCGAAGAATTGTCGGATAAGGGAAACCAAAACTGTTCGCCAGTAGGGCTTCTGGTTCATATAGAAAAATCAGTCTTATGTGGAAGGAGCAAGGGCTAGTATCGGAGTTGGTTTGGGAGTCGGAGACACTGGAAAACAATTAAAGATATTCTCTTCACTATCATGGTGAGAGATCATCAAAGAGGAATAGTAAATCGATTATAAACGATGAAAAAGGTCACAAAAAACAGTATTTTTGCATTTTTGGCGTTTTTTTCTTTTTTTTAGTAAATAGATTATGGTAAAACATATTTTCTTACATAAATGGGTTAAATATAAGCAGATAACGGTTAAGAATATGGTCATATGGTAAAAATGATTAAAATACGCACGGTTACGATGAACATGTGTAGCAACGTGACGAGACATGCCTAGACCCTGAGTAACCTCACACTACAGCAGCGTTATAAATAGATAATCATAAAAATTAATGTTTTCGGTGTTTTGATTTTTTTATTTAAAGAAATTTGTTTATGATAAAATCATGAATTGAAACAATAAGGATAACTATGTTTAAACAAAAAAGTGGGTGAAATAAGTTCAGTGAAGTGGAGTAAAGTGAAAACACAAGCCTGATCCAGGCAAAGTGACGCACAGTCATAGACTGCACGTGGGGTGAGATACTGTCAGGTTGCCCAGGCCTAGACAGATACAATAGAGATACAATAAGTATAGATACATATACTACGAGTCCCAGGTTTTGATGCAACATACATGGACCTTAGGTAACCTGACACTCAATAATACCATGCATTTTGTACACTGTGAACTGTTCTATGCGTGTGTCAATGTACGAAATACTTACAATTGGTTCAATAACCAGGAATGCCGTGACAAAATATATTGTCTATAGAAGTGTTTATTTTGATAATTGTGCATAGCGATGAAGCAGTAAGAGAAACTACAAGTGTTTTAAATTTACCTGTAGATGTGCACATGCGAAAATGGAGTGGAAGAGAATTCCAAAGATGCGCATACCTAATTAAAAAGAAGTTTTGTCGAACTTCAGTGCGAGTAAGGGGAATATGTAATAGCCTCATTCGGTTACGTCGTACATAACGATTACAATCTTGGAAGCGCATTGTGGACCTAATCTTAACTTGGTGCTCTGTGATGATTCGGAAGAAAAGAAAAAGATTAAGGCGAATTCTACGTAACCATAGCGAGTCAATGTCTAGTAGACTGCATCGTACTTTATAAGATGAAGGATTAGAGTAGCCTAACATGATT